>SAYR01076450.1:2120049-2154227 GCA_004382745.1 Argopecten irradians irradians
CACTGTGTATCATTTATATGTTGTTTTCGTTTTGCACGTCCATTGCTGTTTAACAATTGGTGTCTTAATAATATGAGATACTTTCATGACGCTTTATATTCTTATGACTGGAGTGATAATGGATGCGGGGATGAGTGGGTTAGGGTAATACATGTAGTGCTTGTGTGGGTGCATGTGTTGGTTGGTGGACTGTCCTATGGATAAATTGCTGAACGGACGGACGGAAGGTCGGACGAACGGAGACTAAAATTGTTTCCAATGTGGAAATTTTCCATTTAGTAGTTCTTAATCCAATGGGAGACTTTCTAAGATTCCTCACTCGCCCAACTAATCTCTGAAAAGTATTGTGAAAACTTTCGTAATCGTATTATAAAACATATTGGTAAGCCCAATTTAGGTATGGTATGCGCTAGCTTGACATTATCCTAATGTAACTTATCAGATAAAAAAAAACACATTTGTTACAATATATTACTCGTTATATGTCTGTTAGGCGCAACGTGAGCTTGATCTTCAATCATTTTGTCCATCACAATGTAAGTAACTAGCAGCTAAAAGATAAGATTCAACCCCGATATTAAAATTAAGCTATATCAAAAAATACTTATAATCGTTTCTTGATAGAATTTTTAGAGCAGTTGTTGAAATCAATGTTTGTAAACATGCATTAAGTTTAAACTTATCGTCATCAATGTTACGATTGTTGAAGTGCGAAAGTCTGAAAGTTCATGACCCGTTCTGGGAAGAGCTCCGAAAGACGATACGTAATCACGCTAGTCACGTGGTGTTCCCTGCAATTCCAAATATTTATCAGTTTTGTATAAGACATGGAAACCATATGTATTGGAACCCTTCGACCGTTAACAATGCGTATTTTGCGCTGTGTTTAGAATGCATTGCAGGAAAACAAGGGGACAAATGTGATATCAACTGTCCGATGAGCTGTCAAAAGTGTAACAGAGTAACGGGACAATGTACAGGTGATACCAATTAAGGTGTACTATACTTGCAACGTACACTGCAAGTCTTCTTATCAATTTGATGCTTATTCAGATGAAAATATATCAGTAGTTTTATCTTACGGTTTAAAACTTTAAACTTCCTAAGCAATTTGCCACTACAAACAATTAACGATTTGTAAAATAATGATATGTGTGCAAGAATCGTTCACCACATCTAAAATGTCTTACCGGCTATACCTTACTGAATCTAAACACATTGTTTATGTTTACTTGTAGTGTGTATTGCAGGGAAATATGGAGTAGGATGTACCTCAACGTGTCCCGTGACGTGTAAAGACTTTGTGTGTGATAAAGAAACTGGTCACTGCTTAGGTAAATTACAACACAAATAGAAGATCGCACACGAGTGAATAGCTAATATATAAATTCGTTGTATGTGATAAAGAAACTGGTCACTGCTTAGGTAAAATACAACACAAATAGAAGATCATACACTAGTTTCTAATTTTGGTTCTATGTAAGTCGTGGAAATTTCTGTTTAACGTGTCTTTGCCCTCTACTGAAACAAGCATGCGATAATTATGGCTTTATTTGACGCCTTCGATATCGATTCGTATAAAAAGCTGAACGTGCCAATTATTTGATAATGTCGTAACGCTTGTACAGGTAGATGTTATTTGATAAACAAACATATTTACAGTGGAAATATAGATACGAAACCAAAACATATTGCACGATTTTACTGAGCTACATAATAATAAATGTAGTTTCCACCAAATAATTATGAATAATAATGTATGAATGAGCTAGATCATGTCATAATTTTTTTCTATGTAGAATGCTATCCCGGGAAGTATGGAATAGTGTGTGGAGCCGATTGTCCGGAATCCTGTAAGGACGGTATTTGTAATAAACAAGATGGACACTGTCTCACCACCGGTATGTACCTCATGTGCTTATATAAATGAATAAAATTATATTTTCAGATTATTAATTATTAATCTAACAATTACTAAATGTACCATTTAAGTTGCATGCATACATATACATGTTTTAATAGAATTAGGAAGAATGTCACATGAAATGTTTCCAGCTTGGCATTTATATATAATATCTCTGTTGTATATATCAGATCTTATATTGAGAGTCGGCCGTTAGACATTCTCAATGTTATTTATGGAACAGTCAAGGCATTAACTCGAGGTATCATATAAGACCTGGGACTATTGGGATTGCCTCTGTTCTCAAATATTTACTTCCTGCTATCCCAGGGCAATACACTATTATACAATAAGCTATACAAGTCAACACAAATTATATTTGTTTTTCTTTTAACATGTAGCAGTGGGATAAGGTGTGTACGGTTATAGATTAAACAGCAGAACAACATGATGTAAGCAACAGTACGACTGTTGTACACTTGGCAAGATTTACATGCGCTTATTATAAAAACAATCATATACACTTTATTTACCGAATAGAGAGCAGAATAATGAGCACCAATGTTTTAATCCTTTCAGTCGATAAACCAGAGTAAATGAAATAAACTCACACTTACGTTCATTCACTGACCTCATTTGTTTCATCTTTAGATGCGCCTATCGCAGAACCTTCATCAGGTAAAAACACTTTTGTATTATGTGTAATTATGTTTCATTTTCTGTATTTAATGGGGCTGTATAAAGCCGAGTCATTAGTCCCAAGGCATTTCTTCCTTCTGTTCCAAAGTCCATTCTGGTAACCAACATTTTAGAAGAGGAAACAATTTTGGCCTTCCTCTTTCCGTTGGGTATTTTAAGGATTGTAAATGTAAAACAAGTGAATGATGCTCGAATCTAGAAACTTGTAATTGACAGCTTGGTATTTCCTAATGTATAAGATCTGTTTTTTGAACTGATGTTTGAAAGCCGGGGATCGATCGAAACAATCCCTCTAGTCCCATTAGATATTTTTTTATTATTATTTCTAGATTTGGCTATCGCTGAATATTCATCCGATATGAATCGTTACAGGAATTGTTTAAGTTTCGAATTATGCGTTCACTTAATACTCGGTATAAATTATGTAAGCAATATTGTTCTACATATGATTTATGAATTGCATGTTTACACAAGGTTGTAATACACAAACAATCACAACGATCGAGGGAAAAATGAAAAGAAAATGAAATAAGTTGATGGTTGATAAAATGGAGCGCAAATACGAAGAAAACCATCGTTTAGATCCGACGTCGATGTTAAATATGTTTCCAATAAAACCCAGCGAAAAAATAGAGCTGGTCCTTGACTTTGATATAACAGAGTAACAAAAACTTTTGCATTCTTTCTTTTGCTTTAAAGACAGTTGAAATATTAATGTTGATTTTGTGATTTTAATGCATTGAGTGTGTTTTCGGTTGTAGCTAATAAACATTTTTTTTATCGTGATATTGATTTACAGGTGATGCTAAGGACACCACAATAACTGTGTTGGCTGTTGTTTGTGGACTTTTGATTGTTGTGATCATTTTTGGGATAATCGCTGTGGTGATATATCTGCGTTTGTAAGTATTTCAAATGTCGGTCAGACCGCAACTCGACCCCGGTGCTTGAATGCGCTACCAGCTGAATATTTGCATCGATGTATAAAATTGATATCGGGTTCAACACTTAAACATAATATTTAGAAGGAAAGAGCATTTATCAGCTATCAAATTATGAGTTCAAGCGTAATATATTTTGTTGTCAATATAATTATGTGAGAAAACGCTGTGGGGTCTTCTTTATAATAAAGTTTAAATAGCGGTATATTTAGTTCCAAGAAAACCTATATTAATTCTGCAATCTCCAAAACATCATCTTAAATATAAAATTCAAAATAAACCTGATATTACGAACATACCGGCTTTGTTTGTATATTATTCTATGAATAACCATTTTTTTATTTACAGAAAAGAAGACAAGCAGAGGAAATCAACCGATAAAGGCACAGTTACTCGTTTGGAGACAAACATAAAAGGAACGGGTCCCTTTCTAACCATATAATAACATGAAATTGATGTTTAGCGCCGCACATCAATCTGACTTAAAGCGAATTAGTCTTCTTGGGGTTACATGGTTTCAATTATTCGTAATATCACCAAGACCATGTAACACTAGGATGTAATCGTTTTAAAGAAGTATTTCCGAGGTCCACACCCAGTGCTAATAATCAATTCAAAGAATATCATATGGTTGAAAAGAAAGTTTGTTTAACAACCTCATTGTATATAGGTTTTAGTGCTGTTTTCTTATTTGACATTAAGGAGGCACAAACGGCAAATATATCATTTCTACTCTAATATCTAATCTAAAACATCTGAGATGAAAGGGACGTTTATTTTAATCCTTTGACCTTTCACCTCAGATAATATCATGAGCTTAAAAAGAGTCGGTGTACTAAATGATATACAGTAAGCATAGTTTATCCTAAGTTCTCGTATTTTCCTTATCAGTTGCTGTAAAACGTCTAATATTGGTGCTCCTTTTATTTCCGGGGATTACCACAAGAAAAACAAAACAGAAACAAACAAACACCCATGTGTGTTTTTGTTTGTACTTTTCTATATAAAAACGTTGTACGGGACATGTTCAACAGAATAAATGCGAATTACATAATATGTGTTTTTGCCGTAACAATTAAAACTATTGTACTTTTGAAGTGTGCATTTTTGTATTTTCGTTTTTTCCAGATTATGATGCTTTACATGTAACACAATATATATCTTAAATAATGACATTGGTTTATCATAATTACTCAACTTGCCGAGCAAAACTGAAGTATATACAGTATGACACATATGAATTCATCAAAAATGTCATGCCCCTATCAGGGGCGGATTCAGGATTTTAAGTTAGGGGAGGCGTGGGACAAAACCAATGAGGCGAGGGGTCTGGGGGCCGCCTAGGCCCCCAGAAGCTCACGAATGAATGCTGCAAAATCCTGCATTCTGGGGCATATATGAACACTTTTCCAGAAAATCATCAGGGTATTTTTTTGCCATTTTCATTCATCATTCTTACATTGTTACAATTGCAATGTCTCAAAACTTAATTTTTATGGGCAGCCCCAAAAGACCACGAAGAAATTGTGAAAATTGTGTAACTTCATATACACAATGTAGACTCCAGTACATTGCAGAACCCCTTCGGCACTTTGAAATCGTGTCCCACGAGAAAATTATCGCGCCTATTTTTAATCTCGTTTTCATAAGATTAATTCAAATTTTCTGCAGAGACAAATTCATCGAGACAAACATTAAAATTCCTGTATTTGGATAACTACACATAAAACAGACACTAAAATCTATTTGTCAAAAATGTATAATCTGTAAACTGTTGTCAAGCGTTAGCCGTGATGTCATGCATCCAGACGACAAAGATGACCCCACAATTTTTCGCATATTTCAGAGGAATTCCAGTTGAATGACCGACCGATTTTCGATATCCTGTCGATGAAAAATATAGTGATAATGCTAGGCACCAAAATCGTCAATAGTGTCTAGAATTGTATTTAAAGTTCAACGAAAATTCGATCACAATTTTAATTTCGTGACAGAATGAACACATTTAAGTTAAGTTTCTACTTACCAATACCATTCGTGTTTTATGCTAAATTATACGTCATCTACATCCATACCGATGTTCATTTTATCATCATAATGACAGTCCATGTATGCCCAAAGGCATCTGCGGAGAATGAAAAGCGACAGTCCATAAGGTATATTAAAGTTCACTAACAAAAACACACAACAGTTAATAATGTTGTACAGAATAACTTTTGAAGATTGTTCATTGCACAATTAAGTATTGATGTTCAAATTGTAAAACAAGCCTTTGAAGCGCAAAGGTTTTCAAATGTTTTAAGTTTGGCAGATTACTGTATAAGAAACAACGTCAACGTTTCTACAAAGAACCACTTACGTGATAACAGTACACGTTTTTAGACTTATGAAGATAATTGTCAACTTGCATTATGTTGTTTTGGAAAACTACACGAAGTTGAAGAATTACCGTATTCATCATTGGCGAGTATGTTTTCTTCATTGGTCAACAGATAGAGGATTCAGAAGAGTCATTCTTCGCGGATGCCTTTGGGCGTACATATTAATGATCTTTTCGTAATTCAGTTCAATGTCTCTATGGATATACATTAGGACAAGCGAGTTGAAACGGTCCGCTCCCATGGTACTTCGGTAGGGAGTTTTCACAAATTTTAACGTGGAATTTGCCCTTTCAACACTGGAGCCTGTCACTGATGTTAGCAAATGAAGACTCAGAATTTTCTTTATATTCGGATACATAAGATGACATGTTCTGCTGTCAGCAATAGTTCTCTCTATCGTATCAGGCTTCTCATCTGCTCCCTGCCACATCACCTTCCACAGCCGAACCTCCTGTGGGAATACCTCTGGTGATGGCAAATCTTCCCTGTAACTCGCCAGAATGTCGTTTATCTGTTCCTCAGTTGTACTGTGTACATGGGATGGAATAAGATTAATGGCTTGAACTGCTTGGTATGTCAAATGGTTAAATCTGTCATTGAATTGCTGTAACAGCGAATCTAGATAAGGCAGGAATATTGATCTCTTGAAATAAATCAGAGGAGTATCGGCTGGTGTGTTGTTTCGCTGTGTTTGACGACCGCATCTTCGTGGGATATCAAGAGCTGCAAGTCCTGCTTTTTGTGCCATGATTTCCATCTTTTCAAAGATTGTGTTGTAACATGTTTCATCTCTTCTACATTCCTGAAGTATTTGTTTCACGTGCGTCACTATTCTATATCCCGTTACAACATCCATTGATGTGCCTTGTAGTTTTCTACTTAGACCTTTTGTATAGCCAAAAAAGAACAAAATTGTCTGGAAGGAAGCTATGAAGGTTGGATCCGTGATTCTTTTCAGTAACCCATAGGCATCTCCAACTGTTTTTGTGTCCCAGTTTTCTTCTGTCATGCTTATTGATTCCAGGCAATTTAAGATTGCCTCGTACATGACGTCGAAGTCAAACAACGTTGTGTGCTTTTCAGTCCATCTTGTTTCGCAGAACAAACTGAATTTGGTCTTAGCAATCTTCTCATCAGTAGGTAATCCCGTATTAGCGTCATTGACAGCTTGTTCAAGCCTTCGAGATCGTTTTGGCGAATATTTGAAGAAGATGCCTAATTGTTTTAGGCTTTCTAGCATTAGATGTACTTCCTTGACTTGGCAGCTCTTACATAAAGCTAAGTTTAAATCATGGCTTGAACAATAATGGTACACTGCCTTTGGATATTGACGGGTAAATTGAGCTGCGCATCCTCTTTGGCGACCTGCCATGTTTCCTGCGCCATCCATTGTCATTGACCTACACATATTGGGATCTAATCCAATGTCCTGAAAACATTGGATGATATATTGGCAAATGGCTTCTCCCGTAATACACTCACAGGGAACAAATCCTATGAGTCGCTCAACCGGTTGGTGACCTTTGATGTAACGCAGAACAATTCCTAGTTGTTCCCAGTTGCTACTGTCCGACACTTCATCGCATTGGAATCCAAAGTATGGTCCTGCAGTTTGACTCATGATTTCATTGACTATGTTTTGTTGCAAAAAGTCTTTTATGCACACCAAGAAGTCGTTTTGCGATGTCTTTCAGGTGTATGTTGCGTTCTTTTTGCAGGACTCCAAGTGATCTTTTAGAATGGAGTCCCCTGAATCAATTCTTAGTTTTAAGAGTTCTTTGAAATTACCATTGTTATTGATATTTTCCCTCTCGAATGGGCTCCCATCATCCCTATTACCTCTCAAAGCAATGCCCCGTTTGCCACAAAATTCAAGGCATTTCAGGATGGATCTTAGAATAACTTTATTCTTGTTTACAAGAATCGCTCTACTATCTTCCATAACAATATCTATGCGCCTCTCAGGGAAATTCAAAGTTGCCCTAAACTCGTTGTACTTGGCAACTGAGTCTTGATGGTAGTCACAGCACGCATGTTTCTTTAAGTCATGTAGGGCATCCTTCCAGTTTTTGTACGGTTCTATGACCAGTTTCTTAGGTCGTCTATGTTTTGTGTCAGGAAACAAAACACAGGGGAGGCAATACAGACCATCGGTTACTTTGGAATAGGTAAGGAACTCAAATTTTTGGAACCAATCTCGACAGCACGACCTTTTCATAACACCGTCTTTGTTTCGCTTATCTTTATATTGTTTCGTTGGAAACTTGAAGGTCATTTCAGGTATTCTTTTATCAATCAATATCTTTTTTATATCAGTGGATATTCCACGGCCTATGAAATGACTGATATCAATGTCATGGAGTGGTCTGTGTACTGATCTTTGATGGGCATGACAGGTATCGTCAAGGTTTGGATGTTGAGGAGAGTTGAGAGTATCATTAGGCGTTTGAACAGGACAGGACTCGTCAAGGTTTGGATGTTGAGGAGAGTTGTGAGTATCATTAGGCGTTTGAACAGCACAGGACTCGTCAAGGTTTGGATGTTGAGGAGAGTTGAGAGTATCATTAGGCGTTTGAACAGGACAGGAGTCGTCAAGGTTTGGATGTTGAGGAGAGTTGAGAGTATCATTAGACGTTTGAACATGACAGGACTCGTCAGCGTTGGTTTGTTGAGGAGAGTTGAAGGTATCATTAGGCGTTTGAACAGGACAGGAGTCGTCAAGGTTTGGATGTTGAGGAGAGTTGAGAGTATCATTAGACGTTTGAACAGGACAGGACTCGTCAGCGGTGGTATGTTGAGGAGAGTTGAAGGTATCATTAGGCGTTTGAACAAGACAGGAGTCGTCAGCGTTGGTATGTTGAGGAGAGTTGAGAGTATCATTAGACGTTTGCACAGGACAGGAGTCGGCAACGTGGGGATGTTGAGGAGTTTGAATTGATGAGTATAGCGAAGTCTCTGTTTCGTATGGGGAGTTGTCGGTTTCCTTTGGACGTTTCTGTCGAGGAAAAAAAATGATTTAAAAGCAATTTCTATTTCTTCGCTTCTTCAAATTTGAATCTCGTCTGTTCTTTCTTAATTTGTACTTAATTAAATAAACCATACCGCTTAATGTCAAAATTGCAAATTTAGTCATTTCGCGTGCGGATATGTCAGTTTTCAAACTTTGTGCGGTTTTGATTGGATTTGAATTGCTTGTTTTTTTGACATTGAAGTTCGACAATACTATTAAGCTTGCTGAGAAAGAGGTCACCGCACTATGGCTGTCATAAAATTTACCAATTCGATGCTTTCACTATGGCACCTGTATGCTTCAAAAACGTTTTGCAATGGTATCATAATCAAACGCCTTGTAGAATGTGAAAGAAAATGGAAAACAATTCACTAAAATTTACTACATGCAACAGACTACTAAAATAATCATTCAAAGATGGACGTCTTTCCAATTTTATATATAAATGAAGAGTAAAGACAACTGTTGGAATCTCTTGGTTACATAGTGTGTCAAGAGGAAATGCATGTAGTTTCCTACAAGTATACTCTAATTTCATTCTCATACATACCGCAAGAACACGTGCATCTATATCATCATGCCACCGGTGTTCCGTTGGAGAAGAAAAGGTCACGGGTGTTATCTAAATGGTATATCTGGTGATGACCATATGGACTGACACATTTCTTTCAAGTATTCCTAAGGAAACTACTGATTTGACTTTTAAAAGTCTTGCTTTCCATTAGGGCAGGATCTACCAAAGAATCTCTGCTGTGGGAGTCCATAATAAAAAAATTAACGTCATTGTCGATTACACCAATGGTAACGCCTGGATTGTCACCAATTGTGACAAAGCACGTCTTGGAGTCAGACAAACATTTTTTCATTCCATTTGTCAGTTCAAATGTGATGCTATCATTGTTATCTGTTGTCTGTGTCATCTGTCCGCTTCTTGGCTCTTCGTAATGAACTGATACTGTACGGTCGTTCAGTCGAACAACCGAAGGAAGTTCAGATATCAGCAGAGGTCTTCCTCGGTTCAGTTCCAAAAAGAGATCAGTGCCATTTTGAAGAAATGTGTCTATGTCTTCAGTTTGGTATGTAACCGAACGGTAGATTGAGGATGAAGCAAGGAATAATAAGACTACACATGTACACTGCTGTCCCCCCTCGTTCAGCTCTCCTTGATGTCGACTTCCCGATGCAATGCATTTTATCCTATAATGAATCAAATAAAGGATAGTCATGCTCGATATGAAAGCTAACAGTTAAAAGGGCAGAATATTAACTAAGTTCCCAGAGGGATATTGCGCCCACCAAAGAATGATCCATGTCTGACAAATTTTCATTGGTTATATGCCAGGAATCAATTGTGACGTCATGAGATCAACCATTACCTTAAAACGACGTCAAAGAATTTTAAGGGAAGCAGGGGTAAAATTAGCATTGTGTAAACCTGTGATGGGTTAGTGTTGTTTCCTTCCGCTCGGACACTATATACATTTGTGGGATGTGTTCACGATGTTTGCATGTGCTCGATGTGCGATGTGGGCGGTATAAGATATCTCATATAGTATATGCAAGGCATATTACCTGTACATTTCGACAAGTAGGAAAACATTAGTAAAAAGCTACTTCTATATTGTATGTGAGTTACTAAATCCATGTGTTGTAAAAAAGGCGGATTGACAAAACGCGCACAGCTCTTGCTCGTGCTAAATACGAACTATTCCGTATTGGCATATTACAGACTTATCTGCACTTGCGGGTAGGTATTGTTTTGTGTCGTCATGTGTTTGCGAGCGTAACGTCATACTTTTCGGAGAAAACGACCAATCTCTCCCAGGGTTCATAAAGGTCCCCACATTGAAATTGTGGGGGACCGTAATCCACCATGGGAGAGATTGGAAAACGACGTGAATTGCCAATCATTCCCAGAGTTCATTGCGGTCCTCACACATTAACCTCTGTCAACGGCTCACGAACTGACCGTCTGTTCATCGTCATGACGTAATATTCTGTGACCTCTGTTGGCCTCGGGTCACAGAATATTACGTCATGACGATTGTTTAATACGTTGTGTCCCTTTATATATTACGTCACAGTGATTGTTTTTGAAACGGCGGACGTCGTATGCCAAAATTGTGACTATAACTAACAAGTAATTAATGCACCCTTGGGGAGATTGGCGAATTGCGCTCACAAAATAATGACGTAACAATCAATACCTACCCGCAACTCCGGAATAGGTAAAATGCACGTGACGTATTATGAATCTCCCATGTCCAAAATAATTTTTATACAGAAGTCTATTTCATTGTTCGCACAATAAACAGAAAATGTATTCCTTAATATTATGTGTTAAATAATAATTACTAATCTATACTGACTCTTTCCCTACAATCATCAGGATGTATACAATGCATATGAGGTATGAATTTATAAATTTATTTGATATCATGTGATTCAGACCATATTTTTTAATATATATTATGTCATAACCAAGGATTTCTATTGTTTGTTACAATGAAAAGAACAGATTGACCTGGTTGTAATTTGAAAACTGAACCTTTAGCACATTGTGCCATGTCTCTAAATAAGAACATTTATGTATCAAATATGATTCATATTTTGATATTTATGTTTGGATTTTGAAAACAATCACCTGTAGGTCGAAACGGGCCGATATACGCTATACCTGTTAAAATACAACGTGTCCGAATTCATCTTTTATTTGGCTCATTTGGAGTCGTTAAAATAAAATTGTAGACCCCTAGATCATGTGGTGCATACATTTTTTTAACAAATACAAAATGTGGTGAACTATATGGAATCTGAAATCGTACGTGATTTCCGTTTTACTGTGAACTGTGACCTTGACACCAACGTAACACAAAACTTATATATATTACTTCTTTGACCCTTATATAATATCAAAGAAACACAATTTAACAAAGCATGGCAATTTATTGACTCGTGCCCTATCCGGGCCTCGAACTCACGATCTAGGACCATCGGCCCTAAAGCCAAACTTATATACCTGAGCCTTCTTACACTGCGCCACATTTTTAAATCTGTATTCAAACTACTCTTCATGTATGCACACGACATATTTTACTGCTGTTTCGTTAACTCCATAGTAAAATAACATGGGCTTTTTACAAATTAAATTTAAATTACATGGTTATAACTTGCGCTACGGCTGCGCATTGCCAACATGTATATATATCATGTTTTTGATTATACGATTTTCGAATTTTTTTAACCATTTTGTTTTTATTTTGATACTCCAATTAGATTATGAGGGGCGAAAAAGTTATTATGATTAAATTGTAGCTTATAGAAAAAAAAAATTATGTATACGTTATGTAAAACTCTCTGAGCCCAACCAGAGATGTAAAACTCAGGCCCAAAATTCTAAGCGTTCAGAATGTACACAGATTTTCAATATGTCTAGACTACGAGCCTTCCTTAAACTGCATATTTTTCTGATGGTTGCTTTGTGTAGTCTTATTGATGAACGATGTAATGCATCAAGTGATCCTTCGTGAATTGTCTATAATGATCTAGATTCCAAATTGTAAAAAAATAGGTAAAGTATGGTTTTAAGTTCTTTATCTGATATTTTAGTTACAGAATTGAGTATCTGCAACAATTAATAGCAAATATAGGGAATCGATAAAAAAAGCTAACAACCCCTCTTCCCCCCTCCAAAAAAACCAACATAATAATGACAGTATTGATTTAACAGGCGGAGTGTGTACCTGTGTGATAAGGTTTTCATTTGCAAACTAGGTTTGGGGTGTTCGAGGAGAGGGGAGGTGTGTGTGTGCGTGTGTCTGTGTCACTGTGTGTGTGTGTGTGGGGGGGGGGGGGGGGGGGGGGGGGGGGGGGGGGGGCTCCCGGGGAGGATTGTGATCGGTGACCAGGGCCAAATTTCTATTTTGATTTTTTTTCTTAGCTACACTATATACTCAAAATTAACAATCCAAATGTAAACTATTTTGTTACGTTAAAATGTCGAATATTTCTATGGACAGTCACACTCATACAGCTTTAGTTCATTCCTCTCTACTGTTAAGCTTTTGACTCACCTAGTATCAGTGGTCCGATAAAGTTAAACTTTGATTGATTATTTATAAATTAAATCTAAGGATAAACAATTCTAAAACTAATTACCCATTCTGTATGTCGTCTATTTTAAAGAACGTCTCCAAACGTGGCTGAATGGTAGTCTTTGGTATTTTCTCTGCTTTCTTCGCCGAAGGCAATGACGTCGCCATTTTTGAAATTGCCGCCGTAAAACTTTTTTCAGGGGAGCTAAATCGTATAGTTTTAAACAGTAAGAGTAATCTCCCTTCGAAATGTGAACTATATTTTTCCTACAAAGATAACTTAGGAAGATTATATACTGTATACCAGTAGTACATAATATATTTAATTAGAAAACACAATACGATACACATTTTTGTTCTATTATTCGTTTATTTTATTGACAGAATTGTCGTCTTTTGTTAACAACTAACACATATGGAATGGTACACACCTATCACGTCGACTTGCACCACTAAAATAATGTTCACACATGTAGTATAAAAAGTGTCATAAATTTCTCTCTCATTTTTTTTCTCTTCCTTTCTCTCTTTTCTCCTTCTCTTTCCTCTCCTCTCTTCTTTCCTTCCTTACATTTTTTGGTCCTCGAATTTTAGGGGGGCGTACGCCGGGTCCGCCCCCCGTGGATCCGCGCCTGCCTATACACGTCATGAAAGAAAACTCCTGATAGCTTGAACCGTTCTCCGTCGAATACACCTTATCCCACGAACAGAAATATATCCCCTTTTAATGACAGTATAAAACTCATACAAGTTGTTAGTTAACGTGTTCATGACAACATTTAGTAAAGTCATAATGATCAGGTTATGAACGTAATTTATGTCTTTAGACCAACAGTCAATTATTATCACCGTAACAGCTACTACAGTTTGTGGATTAAATCATCGTTGATAAACGTCCTTTGTAGTCTAACCTCAACAACATTTAGGTAACGACCCTTGAAGTGAGTAAATTATGTAAATACAATTTCCATTATGAAATGGATGTCTTGAAATCTCTGCCAGCTAATAGAGAATAGATTATAGATGTCATAAAAGATTGATTATTGCATTATCAACTTCATCATACCATTTATTAACATGTAAGCATCTAGCAAGCTTTAAAAAAGTCACTTATGTTTAGGCCAATGATTGTTTATCCTAATTGTATTTATCTCTGACTTATATCTGATACGTTACTTTTCAGACCAGTCTGACCAAGACACCGGTTGACCATCGTCAGGTCGATCCTCCACATATATACGAGATGACCGTTACTTCACACTGATGGCACCTGGATTCCGAGAAAGTCCGAACTCGGTGATTTACGAATTCCCAAAAGGCAACATATCCTATACACCTGTTGTAAGGGTAAATAAACATTAACGGAAAACCGGACCAAAAAACAAACATTCTGGTGACAATGCAAACAAGATAGTATAAGTTCTAATTGAAGTAGATATTATGATCATTTGTATATGTTATGTTATGACGTTGCATGTGATGCATGATCGATGTGGTTATCAAGAAACCACAGAACCAAGTGATTTCCCATAGACGAAAATATTTGCAACTGCCCAAGTTGAGTGGCTTTTTTATGTCTGGTTATGTAAAGAATTGTAAAGAAATACCATCTCCCAAAATGTGTAGGCTTCCATTTTGTATTTTTATTTCGCAGTGACAAACATTTACATAAATTGCAATCTTGATTGTATCCCTCATCCGTGACAGCATTTACGAATTTCAACTTTTTTTACACATTTTACATCTTTTTGTATGGTCCTATTCACACATTAAACATTTGAAACTGATGCATACTTAATACCCGATAAACAGACTAGGAAATATTCACCTCTCTATGAAACCTTCTGCCAATAAAAGGATTTCCAGAAATCTCTATTTGTTTTGAGTCCGCGGTCCACATAATTACCTACCTATGGATTGTATGCATATACATTGTATATATTTCTATATTGGCTAATTAGCGATATTGCATTTTCCTTTTTTCATGATGACTAAATAAATGAAAAAATAAGATCAACATACTCTTGTTTGAGTTTTCATATCTGTTATCTCGATTATACAATGTGTCCTTTATGTAGACTAGACACACATAAAACTAACACAGTCAAATCACATAAACTAGAAAAATAAAAAATACAGGAAACAAATATGATAATAAAGTTTAAACCATCCATGCATGGGGCGAGTAAGAACTGAATGTTGAATCCAGCGATGTTATAGTCATAATAACATATATATAACATAATTAGTCATATAAACTGTCCAGTCATAATATCAAAGAACGGATTTTGAATCCGTTGAGATGAAAGAATGTTTTTTATTGTCATTACTGTTTTAATATCACATGACCAAGTTTGTTTTATGTGACTCCTGATAAAGAGGCATACTATTTTGTATATCATGTTATAATTACTTCTTTGTCTCATATTTAGTATTAGAAGTAATTAATTTGGCATCTTATATGGTGGTTACAATGTTTTAGTGTGAAAACAACAGTGACTCAATAAAAAAGGCACATTTTGACATGTCAAAAGCAACCAATGCCGCTAGCAGTTCGAAATACGGAGCGCAATAACATGTGTCTTCAAATACAACAAATTATTGCAACGCCTTATTCATTTTTCCTAAACAAATATATCTTAACTGTCATTGATATTAACAAATAAAAGCGACTTTATTTACAGTTTTAAATCAGTATTATACAGAAATGCAACATCCCTATTTATGGGCAGTGTTTATAAATAATAGTTACAGTAACATGCGTTGCAAACGGTGCTTTCACCATACACAGTTTTTATTAGTTTTATCGAGGCAATTTAGTTAATCTGAAATAAATAGTTGGTACCAACGGAAACAAAATCCTAGTGTCTTTATCACACTGATGTTCTGTACAAATAAAAGGACAAACGTCTCCATATTTACCTCACAATACTGTAAAACATATTCTACGGGTTGTTGAGAAAGCCGTATAAAAAATGTCGGTTTTTGGCGGCATTGTCGGATTTTTCTCTTCATAGAAGTATGAATACAAATAATATGTCAGATTTAGTATGAAAACAAATAAAGAATATTATTATGATAATCATTGCTAAATGTATTCTATAAGTTTATAAGGAAGGTTATTTCTCTCATACCTACACGTGTAATACTGGCAGGTCTAGAGCAATATACTCATGTCATCTGATGCTGTATTGTATGGTTACTTATGCCTCGTGACGTCACAGCATTAACAAAATTGCTATTTTCTAGATTCAATTATACCATTTTTTTAGAAACTATTCAGGATTAATTTTCAAAGATACAAAAAATGGAAAATTAACTTGCAGTTGCGTTTATTTCAAAATGGCGTGATATCATTGTACTAAAATTGCAATTGAAAGGTAGAAATATGAGAGAAAAATACTCTTTCATACGCGGATAAGAAGGATTGGGATATTCTACCCTCGGGATCACAAAATGTTGTTCGGCAAGCCTCGGGTTTTACAACATTTTGTGACCTTCGGGTATAATATCCCTATCCTTCATATCTACAAAAATATGAAAAAGTCTCATAATATATGAATATGGTTTATCTAGCACAACAATGTACCCTCACTGTTATTTTCTTCACAATCCGCGTGTCTGCGTCATTTTAATGAGAGGATAAGGTTGGATATCGTTATTCGAATATCGGAATACATTGTACGGAATATCTCGCTATAGGATGCCCCAGCTACTAACCTCTGGCTGATAGGCATGATAAATTGTTTTTTCCCAAAGAAATCCGAAGCTACGATATTAAATTTCCGTCTGTATGGCTGCATTTAGTATATGAAAACCGGTTTTGATATCCTATTTACATTAACTGAATTTTATTAAAATTCATCATACATTTGTATCAAATAATGTGTATATCCATCTATGATAAATCATAAAACACCATTTGAAATGCTTTTATGTGGTAATATATCTTACCTTGCTTGAAGAAATTGAACATAATAGTCAGTCTGCTTCCTGATCAAACTGTGCTTTTCATTCAAATAAAAAAAATGGACGGGAGAGATGGCGTTAGGACAGGATGTTATCAGTATTCTTTCGGTGTAGAACAACTATATCTTATTGTAATGTCAGATTGATTTGTTTTGCCTATCTTAATATTCCATTGTTTTTGATTCCATTGTCCAACCATCCAAGTAAAATAAAGATTGTATTGGTATATTTAAGAACCATGCAGACTTAAAAATCTTTTTAATTTTCACATATAAATCAGTAATGTAAATGGAAGATAATAGTTCATCTGCCTCAATGGATATGAAAGCTAGTAGTAATTGCATTATTTATGTAAACAAACAATGGGCCAGGTCATTGTCATTTATAGTGCATAAGGTACATTAAAGTTATATGTGCCGTAACTAGCTCTGACGCGAATATAGCAGAGTTTTATATATATATATTAATTAACTTTTCGTTAATTACGCTGCAAATAAGTTATTGATTTAAAAGTTATTAAATAGCAAAATTAATAATTCGATTTTTGGCAGTACTGCTAAAAATCATAGGTTCCACCCACTTAATGTTGTCAACGTTTGCGTGACAAAAGCAGCAAGCCACAAACAAAAACAATATGGCTTCCCCCACTTCAAAACGAAAGCGTGGAAGGCCGTCAAACCTATAGCCATCTGAGAAGAAGGAGAGCAAACTAGAATATCAACAACAGCGCCATGAAAGCAAAGTGGTTATCGGCGAAAACATCTAGCGTTGGAATTCGGTGAAAGAAAGAGAAAACCTCAAGTTCCATCATGAATTTAGCAGCTTTCCTCCTCGCCATGTGAGTACAGTGACATAGATCCTAGATGACTACAGCAAATATATAACGTGATCATCGCTTTTCGCTCTCGTGTATCGATAAGTTTGGACATATATTTACCTTTTGAGTGGAAATGACTCTGACACTGTAGATTGTGTATTAAAACATTGAGTACCAGTGTATTTATAGAGATTGTGGGACCCGATTAGGGGTAATCTACCGTGCAGTGAGCATGGTCATGTCAATAAAGTTTGAATGTGATTGACATGACACTTTCTAAGATGTAAAATATAGCCATAGAATGCTTAAAATCTTTAGCGTGTCCCTGTAATAATCACTTCAACTGAATGTCATATATTTTGCTACATGTGTTTCTACATCTTTTCATTTACATTAATACAATATCTATGTACATATTCGATACTGTAGAAGATTTTATTGTACATATGGTCAGTTTCTGCCACTTCGGTACAATAACTGTAATAGATATTAACTGATTTTCTTCAAACTTAGTCACATGGTCAAATGTACCAAGGGATTGAATGAATTTGCTCAGCACTTTCATCGGACCGTATTTGGCAGAATTATGACCCTTTGATTAATGAAAAATGTCATTTCTGTCAGTTTCTGTTCAATAACTCTCACAAATATTACCGAATATTCTTGAAAATTGGGAACCTGGATAAA
This sequence comes from Argopecten irradians irradians, assembly GCA_004382745.1. NCBI lineage: Eukaryota > Metazoa > Mollusca > Bivalvia > Pectinida > Pectinidae > Argopecten > Argopecten irradians. The sequence goes on from SAYR01076450.1 coordinate 2,138,551, forward strand.
TATTTTAGGGCCTTGCTTAAATTCGACCAGGACTTTGATTAGACCGGACCCTATTTGGCGGAGTTATGGCCATTTGAATAATGAAAAATGCCATTTTCATCTGTTTCCGTTCAGTAACTCTCATACATATTACTTGCTTTTCTCGAAAACTTTGTAACATGGTTTTATGTCTCAGGGCTTTGGCCAAGTTTGATTGCCACTTTCATCGGACCCTTTTTGGCAGAGTTATGGGCTTTTGATTAACGAAAGCTGGGATATAAATTCCACGAATTTGCTTGTTTTTACCAAAATCAAAGACTGTGTAAGTCCAGCCTATGTAAAGTACTGATATGACATGCTATCTTAATATATCACAAATAAGATTACATCCATTATTTGTTCTGAAAATATATGTGATTCATAAAACTGTCCATGCTGATTTCAGTGGAACAGTAATATCCGGAGTTCATGAAATACATATTGTATCTGGACCTCCACATTCAACATCTTCGAAAGGGTTCCTGGAAATTGGTCTGAGTACGAAAACAGTGAAATGAGACAGAATTATAAAGAGATGAAACAGTTGATGTCGATGATAATTCAGATGGAGTGAAAAGGATTGCCAAAAAGACTGGTGACAGCCAATGTAAAAATAATGGGTGCAGAAAACAAGGAACAGCAATATATATATATACCTGTAGCGGGATTGGACTGGGTCGACCATTGGTGACCAGGTCGCTCGGTCGGTAGAGCACTCGGCTAGTGTTCGGGGAATCCCAGGTTCGAATTCCGGTCTGGTCGCTCTCCTGTTACATACCTATCCATTTTTTTCTTTTCCATTCTACTTTCATTCATATGGATTTGGTTTGGTTTGGGTTGTTATAGTTGAACGCCATATTAACAGGCAGGTTTGTTGGTAAAGGAAAGCCGGAGTATCCGGAAAAACAGTCAGTATGTGGAACTGCCCCACATTGAACTAGAAATCTACAGTAGGTGGGATTGCGGTAATATGTTGATATCTTAACCAATCAGCCACTGCGCCGAATTGAAACCATCATGTGGTATATATACACTATAGTCAAAATATACATCTGACAGATTATTGGACTAGACAAACACCATACAACTTCACTAACTGATCATGAGCATACCACCACTGCTAATCCACTACAATAAACCATCGATTTGTATATTTTGTTTCAAAATGGTTAATTAGATACCCTCATACATGTATGTATATATACATAAATAAACATGTATATTTCGTTGTATAAACACGGTACTGTATGCTTTTATATTTGTTGCCTTCTAGGCTAAGGCCCGAGTTGTGGTCACCCCACGGTTCAGCAACCTTGACACAAGTTTGACCGATACGTTTGCGTATCTTTTTTCATTGGTCACTCATGGTCAGTCATCTTTAGCCTCAGTCCAATTCTGATTCCAATGACGACTACAGGTGTTTGTTTTTTTTTTTTCACGGAGATTTTATTTCATTCTACCCTCATCCACCACTCCCCATAAATAACTATAAATATCTAGGATGTGGTTAGCACAAGCTGCTACGTTTTTTTATAAGTAGAACATTACACAGCACACCTACTTGTGCAGGATAATTTTTTTTCATATTTATACCTGTATGTTAACTTGCATATTATGACTATATATACATGTACATGTATATAGTGTTGCTATTTTTTTACTGTATTTAATTCATATACAACACCGTATTTATAATACAGATTCATTATACATGTATTATGTATATTGGTAATTGCCCTTTCATCCCTTTTTGTATTAGAGTAATATTATAATATATTATATATCTGATCTGAACTGTAACTCAAATTTCATGTACCATGGGGTGAAAGGGCATTTCTTTGTAAATACAATGTACAGATTTTGTTGATGTAATAAATGGCATACTTTGATATCTTGTCTTTTCATATATACATTCAGGGGGAGATAATTTTGATGGAATTGCGTAAAACATCATTTAGCATATGATAATAAACATGTATATATGTAATGCCTCTACTCACACATACATATAATGAAATAAGTCTCCAGACTTACAATGGGGCCGAATTTCCTGCGAATGTATAGTTGTGTGTAGTGTGCTTGCTTACACTTATTACCGGTAATTAAAATATATACATATTTACTCTATAATGCATACAGATATAACATTTACATGCACTGTACAGTCGGATAAGTCTCCATTTAGTTTTCTACCAGATGAGCATGGAAGTTTATTGTGACCTCGGCATTTTTGATACCTCGGTATACTGAGATTTAAATGATTCCAAACAGCTTCACTAAATTATATAATAGTTGGTTTGTTTGACAGCTAAAGTTCCCTTATATTTCTTAAAGAATTATCCCTATGGTGCCCCGCCATTTTTCGTAATTTTTATTCGTGACAACAAACGACACTATTTATATCGCTCTTAGCTGATGCTTATTCTGATAAGTTCACAAGTTTTCTACGGGAAAATCCTATCGAAAGCATACTTTCACTTTGCAGCAAGGTAAACAAAAACAAGCATGACACTTGCGATCGGTATCTATTTTGGTGTGTTCCGAATGAGGATCACGTGACTTTTCGGTACCTCTCTGTTCAATATTCATAAGGAGGCGGGGCTAAGCATTTTCCCGTACCATTTCTTCGCAGCGTTATAATTACATCTTTAGAATTATTATAGGTAGACTACATAGGGCGAATAATTTAAAAGCTAATATTTATCAATTCCATCAAATTTCCAATAAAAAATACGCCGATAAATAAATATATCTCAGTTACGGCACATATAACTTAAATATTAGTATATTAAAAAGTTACCTTCATTCGGAACATGTTACTTATATTAATAAACAAATATAAAGAGGATGTACATTTTTTACAGTTCTAGTTACTGTTGATAAAAGAACTGTTAACACAGATATTGTTTTCTAGTTACATTTTTTCCAATCATAGTCTGTAATTATAGTGATTAAATGGCTGGTATCAGTAATAATAGGCTGGACATGGCCAACCGAGAAGTTCTTGTGTGTTTCAAATTTCTTACCAGTGAGAACAACTAACCATTCTACCATAATGTTTAACTTAGAATTATTACCCTCAAATATATATTTTTTATTTGTTTTGTAAGCAACCTTATTTTGTTATAGCGTGATATGATCCTAACCCTATAATCTTATTGCATAGTTAGGGTGTATATAAACGTAGGTGTAAGTTGAGAATACTTAAATGTCACGTTGAATGTAAACACAATGCTAACAACAGATTGACGAGAATATATTATGTCATATTATGGATTAGGTTATGCGTAACGTGTAGATAAGACTCGCTGAGAAAAAAAATAAATGTGCACCCGTATTCGACCGTATTCGTCTTTTTATAGAACATTTAAAATACGCGATACTTCCTTGTTGGTGTGAAGCCGAACAAAATGGCGAGAGGACGTACTGGTTTAAAAGGATGTGTCATTGTTATCATTTTCGCTGTATTGAGGTCCAGTGTATCTGAAAGTAAGTATGAATATACTACATGATTATTTATTAACAAGGATTGTTTATAACGGCCTATAGAAGGGCCTTAGGTTATAGTATGACTTGACACAAACAATTGTTTAATACTTGTTTCGTTAAGGGACAATTTAAGATAAGAGAACATTGATAAGCACCTACACCAGAACAGGTTGTGGTATATGTATACTCTTTATATATTAGTGTTGAATAAACGCTTTGAATATCATGACCCATAGCACATATTCACATTGCCCAGGCAGTTTTGGAGATAAAAAGTGGAATTTTATGAATTTCGCCGATTGCAATGCCACACGTTTTATTTTATTAGATAAATATTCAAAATCGCACAATTTGTCCCCATAGTTGATTAGGAATAAATAATACAGTTGTTTATGGTTAATTTGTCGGTGAATGAAACTTATGGTCGATTTTAATGTGTGCTACGAGGCTCGTAGCTAATAAAATATATATCAGAAATATATCTAGCTCGTCCTTAACACTCCGAAACGGCGTATGTGTTAACTTATGCTTTGTACAACTTTTGTGTACATTATGCACATTACACATCTTGCGTTATTTGTGATATGTAATACTATAATGTCACATGATACTAGTACCTTATGCTACACAAGTCTTTTGTTTATTTCGGAACATGATACTAGTACTTTATGCTCTAAAAGATTTGTGACTTTATACATTTACATGGTAATAGTACTTTATATCAAACAAGACTTGTGGCTTTATAAAGGTTACACGATACTATTACTATATATCATACAGGATTTGTGACATGAAAATGTTACATGCTATTAGCTTTTTATATCATACAAGACTTGCAGCTTTACAAGGTTACACGATACTGGTACTTTATATCATACAAGACGTGTGGCTTTACAAAGTTACTTAATACTTGTACTTTACATCAAACAAGACTTGTGACTTTACAAGGTTACATGGTACTTGTACCTTATGCTATACAGGACTTTTGACTTTACAAGGTTATACGTTACTAGTTCTTTATATCATACAATCCTTGTGTTTATATTAGGCTACATGATGCCTTCTTCTCTACACACGAGTTGTGTTTACATTAATGATTTCGGTTTCTAGGCAATTAATGGAAGAAAAAAAGAAAGTTGATCTTGTAGTAAACAGGTAAAAACTATTGTTGCTAAAGTATATGTCAGGTTGTAATGATATAAATAATTTAGTCGTATACGTGTATTTATATCAAATTAATTTACTTCTTAGTAAACAATGACAACGGTAAATTCAACACTATGATATAGCATCTTAAAATGACTTTATACGCCTGGGTAGATAAAGCATGTATCATCTATACCTATTAAGATAACCAGTACACATTAAGTATATTATATAAGTGTTCATTTTAAACACATTTTCAAATACCATCTATAAATTAACCGTGCAAGGCATTGAATGTTTATCTAGTCATTTAACCTGAATAAACAGATAGAAAATATATACATATATAAAATATATGGAAATAAGGAGTTATGGCAGAATAAATACACAACGACCTAGATATGTACATATTTTACTGCGTAGTGATGACCCGGTTACAAAACCACTTCCTGATTACAATTAGTTGGTACGTTATTTGATGATATACTGAATAAACAAAATACACTTACAACACCACAACTGATATATTACTAAAGGTACAGAACAAAAACGGATGTATAAGAAATAAACGTTTTGTACTCATATTGTACTTTTACACCGACGTCGTTATGACGTTCAGGGATCATAAATAATGACCAAAAGGGTATGAAAGTCGTACTGATTACTGACCCTTTTGGTGTTTAAATAAAATAACGAATATCATCATGATTTTCCCTTTTATGTAATGATATTTGTTTTCTTGATTATTTCATAAAAAAATACTTGATAATTCATCTAAAATACAAGTTTCAGATTATTTCAGTTCATTTTTTTTCATTTATGTATGTATATGTACGCAACTACCAAACAATATAAAATTTCAGCGAGAAACAGTGGATATGACAGTTGGCACTACATGTAATTTTAATATCTATGTGAATAACCATGTCATTTTGATTTGTAGTGAATCAGGTAATACTTGTATATTATAAAGTGACTTTTATCCAACATGGTACTTATAGTAATAAGTATCTATAGAAGAGGAAGTATTATGAAAATTTTTAGTAAGTAAAAGGCCTGTTGTCTTGCTACATTGTTTCGTTCCTAGTCTGTGAATGTATTAAAATCCTGGTCACGATCAGACAATCTAACCGAATTGCTTCACTAATAAATCTTACCCGCTTATATATGTTTCATTTATTTAGTCTACTTCGTAGACGATGTATACATACTAGTTTTTTTTAGTATAACATGATATGGTCCTGACCGTCTGATATCATTTGATCGTAAGGATTTATCTAAACACAGGTGTATATTGAGAATACATACGTTGAGTGTAAATACAATATAGCTTGTTAAAATACACAGACAATGAAATCAATGTAAAATGTAGACTGGCCAGTATATATTATGTCACATTATGAATTGTTTTGTGTGGAACGTGTAGATAAGACCCGCGAAGAAAAAAATATGCAAAAGTATTCGACCATAGAATTTCGTCTTTTTATAGAACATTTAAAATATACTTCCTTGTTGATGTAAATCTGACAAAATGGCGACAGGACATAATAATCTAAGAGGTTGTGTCATTGTTATCATTCTCGCTGTATTGAGGCCTAGTGTATCTGAAAGAAAGTATGAATACACTATATGATTATTGAATATTTGAGGATTGTTTATAGAAGACCTATAGAAGGGCCTTAGATTATAGTATGACTTGACACAAACAATTGTTTTATATTTAATAAGGGACAATTTAAGCTAAGAGAACATTGAAATACACATACACCAGAACAGGTGGTGGTGGTGGTGGTATATATACTCTCTTCATGTATAAGTGTTGAATTCACGCTTTGAATGTCATGACCCATAGCACATTTTTACGTTTACCAAGCAGTTTTGGAGATAAAACATGGTATTGAATGAATTTCGCCTATTGCAATGTCACCGGTATTATTTTATTAGATAAATATTCAAAATTACACAATTTGTCCCCATACTTGATTAGGAATAAATAATACAGTTGTTTATGGTTAATTTGTCTGTGAATGGAATTTTGGTCACTTTTAATGTGTGCTACGAGTCTCGTAGCTAATGAAATATATCAGAAATGTATCTTGCTCTTCCTTAACCCCCCGAAATGGCGTATGTGGTTGAGTTAACGATTTTTGTTTACATTATGCAGATTACACGTCTTGTGTTTACATTTTTGTGATATGTCATACTCTAAGGTTACATGATACTAGTACCTATGTTATACAAGTCATGTGTTTATATCCAGATACATAATAATAGAGCCTTATGCTACACAAGATTTGTGGCTTTATAAGGTTACATGAAACTAGTACTTTACGCTGTATAAGACTTTTATTTATATTAGTGTATATGATGCCTTATACTCTACACATTAGTTTCTTAACAGTTATGATTTCGGTTGCAAAGCGATTTATAGAAGAAATAAAAACGTTGACATTGTAGTAGACCGGTACATACTACAGTTGCTAAAGTGTATGTCAGGTTGTGATGATATCGATAGTTAATTCATATTCGTGTATTAATCTAGATTTATTTTACTTTCTAGTAAACAATGACAGCGGTTAAATCAATACCATGATGTAACAACTTTAAAATGACTTTATCAACCTTGAAAGATATAGGATCGCATTCGTATCCAGGTAGCCATGTTAACTTGGAAGTATAGGATATTGTGTTCCGGTAACATATATATCTGAATGTGTATCATTGGTATGATTCCTACATCTAAATATATATAAGGCATGATTAATAACAATACTACAAAAAGTCAACCGTTTTATTACATCACATATTTTAAATTCATATCTTTGTTTAGTTGTTGAAATACTGTTTCCGTTTGTATGACCCATGACCACAGGATGGAAACCCTAGGTAAGCCAAAGACAATGTCTCCGTGCTTGCGTAAAAGAAAAAAAAATCTGCCATTCTCAGTAATTTCTTACTGTTTTAGACTTTCAGTTTGAAAATCTTTTGGTTAAACCAGGTCTGGTGTACTTGAAATAGCATTAATAAGTATTAGAGCAAAGTAATAGAGTAACACTAATGTTCTGTTGATCCGAAACAATAGGCGAACGTCATAGGCCATTAGTGGGGGAGGAGAAATAGGTTCCCATGTAACTCTCTGGCGGTTTTTCGAAACATGGTTTTTAGGACCGGTATGATGTCTAGTTTCATTTTATGCTTGTTGCCATTGACAACTAATGTCACATGGGGGTCATATGGTGAACATATTGGATTTCAGGTATCGTATCAAAAATGGCCAAAATGACACATTCGCATATAAGCGCATAAATAGAGAACCAGACAACATTCAGAGGCAAATAAACACATTTTTTGATATGATTAAAAATGATGAATACAATTAAATCATTGAATTGAACTAACCCTTGTGTAAACATATGTGTACTATAAAAAGATAGATCGCATCAATGAGATCGGAAAAAGAGAGGGACCCCCCTCCCCATAAAAAAATATCAAAAAATGGCCAAAATGACACATACGTATATACGCGCATAGATAGAGAACCAGACAACACACAGAGGCAAATAAACACATTTTTGAATATGATTGAATAATGCTGAATACAATTAAATCATAGAAATGACGTTACGTCTTCTCATTTTTGTGAAATGACGTGAAAATAATGAACTTTTCAGGGTTTTTTTTCGCTAAAAAATCGATAAATGTCATACTTTACATCACAAGTAAAACAATTGATGGCCAAAACAACTTGTACCAGTCATTTCGAATTGCACTTACATGTATCCTTGTGTAAACATATGTGAATTTTAAAAGGAACCCCCCTACCAAAAAGAAAATGCAGAAGAAAAAAATTGAGAAAAATTGAGAATCAATAAATTAAAACTCCAAATATTCTGTCAACATACATTATAACAGTTATTCTGAATTGAACTGACTCTTGTCTAAACATATGTGCATTATAAAAGGATAGATTTATGGTTTTAAGCAGAAGAAGCAAGATGACCTCCAACCCCCTCCCCAATATCCCCGGATCCAGTAAACATCCAAAGGCTTGTTCACATGTTTTATCCATAATAAAGGCAGTTCCCAATAACCGTAATAATTTATTTCTTTTTAGTGAAAACAACTGGGTTCGAATTATTCTCCTTCAATTTTGGATATACCTGCCCATGAAAAAGGTGTACCATTGTGATGCCTGCTCGCATAAGCTAAAAACTACAAATACATATATTACCTGCTGAGGAGGAACAGTCACAGACTGGGCCGCCACAACGGGATCCTAGGAAAACAGTCAATTAGAATGAAAGGACAGGGACCGTAGGTAAAAGTCATTGAAAGTAGTCTGACCATGCCGAAAGACAGCAAAAGCCGCAACTGCTCTAACCTCATGGACCATCTACTTGCATTTCGTCCCAGATTGATAATTCGACTGCAGATGTACTGGGAGGAGAAATCCTGCTGACCCTGTTTAATGGGCAAGAATAGTACACCATCCCCTAGTTTTATCAAGGGAAAACCTAAGCGTCCGGCTGGGACAAAGCAGCCGATCATTCTCCTTCGACTCAATAGAGATTGTGAATCTTTACCAAAAAGGCAGGATCAGTGAGTAGGGTAACAGAGCTATATCTGGCCCAACGAAGCACGAAAAGTGAATAGATGGATATTACTCCTCCTACGGCCTGAGGCAAAAGCAAGCAGGAAGTCAAAAGTAAAAGCCTTAATGTAGACCGACACCACAGGCTCGTAAGGAGATCCTTTCAGTAACACAAGTGCTAGATTCCACTGTGCAGTTAACTGCCGTACCCTTGGCCTGTCCAGACTGAACCACCTAATCAAGGCAGACAAAGATTGGAAGACCCTAACTCTGGTCTACCATGAGAGTACAGTACACTGGAAATAGCCATGTGATAGTCTGCAATAGTACCAGAGGCAAGTTTGCGTTCCTTAAACAAATAGAGAAGGGAAATCCGCAATCAGCTGGGCAGAGGCCTTGACATGATCAATCTTCCTGTCGATACACCAATCACAGGCGATCTTCCATGACTGTTAGACGGCAGGTGAGGAAGACTTATTGATCGGGCGATGCGAGCTGACACGTCTTAAGAAAAGCCTGACTGAGAGAGGCCTCCTGAAATAGCTTCCACGCTCTTGAATGGATCTTCCGGGTCCGAGGCTGGCGCAGGAGATTGGTTCTGAGTGGGAAAACCAGAGGAATATCAACCAACAGAAACGACAAGAGCTCTGGAAACCAGGAGTGTTTCGGTCACAGGGGTACTATCAGAAGGAGGGGAAAATGATGCTCCCGAAACTTCTATTAGAACCCTGCCCACCAGGTTAAATTGAGGGAATGCCTAAGCATGTATCCCCTCCCAATCTAGAGATAGAGCGTCCACAGACCAAGTCATTTGGTCTGGCACCAGAGAGACAATAGTGGACAATTAGTGGCGAAGTGGCGAAAAGGTGTATATGAGGTCTGTTCCACACCTAGCAAATGCCCTCGAAGATCGGAAGATTTAGCTGTCTTTCTGTCACAACCGGCTTGTGGCGCCTGGAAAGAGTATCCGCCAGAACATTCAACCTGTCTGGAAAATGCTTGACTAAGATAGTCAACCGCATTTCCTGACATAAAAGAAGAACACGAATGACGAGGGCACAACGGACGTGGGACTTTGCCCCCTCCCTTTCTCTCCAGATACGCGACAAATGTAGAGTTGTCTGTAGTCACACAAACCACCTTGGAATGTAGAATCTTCCGAAAAGCCTGCAGAGCCAACCGAACGGCAGTATCTCCAGCACGTTGATGTGATCGGAGACCTGATCCCCAGACCACTCCCCCGACTGGCAATGGCCGTCGAGGTAAGACTCCCAACCTGTCATCTGTCATCGCTCCGACGATTCCTAGATTCGGTGGAGCATGAGGGAATCGTCGAAATAGATGTGTACATTTACTTTCCAGGAGTGATGAAATCCTACGCCAATCTGTAGCAGTTTGATGAAAACCAAAGTAACAGTCGTGATACCGAAAGGATTTAGTATTGTGGTAATGAGTCTCCAGAACAAAAAAATCAAGGATGATAATTCGATCACAGTGGTACGTTTCGTTCTGGCATGAGCCGAAAATTTATGAAAAACTCTATGTTTCCAGTTGTTCACTAAAAGAGGGTGGATTATTAAGCTTCTAAACACGTTCATTTGTAATTGGGGCCGCGATGGCCGATTGGTATAATGTCTCGACATATTACCACAAGCCCTCCACCTCTGGGTAGCTTGTTCGAATCTACAGGGGCAGTTGTCAGGTATTGACTGTTGGCGGTGTTTTTTCTCCGGGAACTCCGCCTTTCCTCCACAAATTAACCTGCCACATTCTTACATTAACCTGGCTGTTAAAAATGTAATTGTAGTTTGGAACTGTCTAAATCATAGATCAGGAAATATGAAATTTATGTAATAATAGTTACGATATTTTTTTCTTTATGAGTAGTGTGGGGAGGGGGATGTCCACGATTCTTCTGCTTAAAAAACATATGTTTACACAAGGATAAGTGCAATTCGAAATGACTGGTACAAGGTGTTTTGGCCATCAATTGTTTTACTTGTGATGTAATTTATGACATTTATCGATATTTTAGGGGAAAAAAGCTGAAAATTTCATTGCTTTCTCGTCATTTCATAAAAATGAGAAGACGTAACGTCATTGTTATGATATATTCTTATTCAGCATGTTTCAGTCATATTCAAAATGTGTTTATTTGCCTCTGTGTGTTGTCTGGTTCGTTATCTAAGCGCGTATATACAAATGTGTCATTTTGGCCATTTTTTGATAGATTTTTATAGAGGGGTCCCTCTCTTTTTCCGACCTCATTGATGCGATCTATCTTTATATAGTACACATATATTCCCTATTTTTTAGGGAAAAAAGGCTGAAAATTTCATTGTTTTTCCGTCATTTCACAAAAATGAGAAGACGTAACGTCATTATTATGATTTAATCGCATTCAACATGTTTCAATCATATCACAAAATGTGTTTATTTGCCTCTGAATGTTGTCTGGTTCTCTATCTATGCGTATATATGCGAATGTGTCATTTTGGCCATTTTTGATACCTGAAATCCAAGATGGCCGCCATATGACCCCCATGTGACATTAGTTGTCAATGGCAACAAGCATAAAATGAAACTAGACTTCATACCGGTCCTAAAAAAACATGTTTTGAAAAACTGCCAGAGGGGTACATGGGAACCTATTTCTCCTCCCCCACTTTACGCAGGAAATGAAAAAATCTGATTTTAAGCTATGGTGATTTTTCAGCATTTTTTTTCATATTTGGCTTGACGCAGCAAAAGTGTGTCCCAACAGCAAACTATTATTTCTAATAAGTTATATGAACTCTTATCAATCGGTTAAAACAGCATCAACAAAAATATGTAGAAATGCAAAAGAGAATTGTTGTTATACCATCAATTGGTTTACAATACATCACCGGATGCGGCATATGATTGTTATTTTTTTTCCAAACCGCTGACACTACAGTTTCCTGGTGTCTTGGAATTTCCTGAAACTAACAGTGGTTATTGGCGATTCATATCTTAACAAATTAGAATTTAAAGTTGGCTGAATATCTAAGTAGGACTTCAAAATACTCCATTTTCATGTTCGAAATATTGTAGACTAGTTGCCTCTCACACTGAAGTATTACAGTAAAACGCTAATTAATAGCTATATGGTATCAAATTAAAATTCCGTGAATACCATGACACCTTCTGAAACGTGTTGTGTCTTTTAGAATGAGCACATCTATTGCTTATTTCCTGTGTATATCGTAAGGAAATATAAGATGGTTACTACAGTGTCAAATATTTCTTTCACTAGTTCTTAATGATAATCATTTTCGTTGTGCGTGCTTTCTCGCAAGAGTGTCGTCTTCGACCTCGATGACCTGATGTGACATCACATTACCGGGTTACCATCGTGGTTCTAACTTGTCAAACGTCCATGGTCAGAGTTAACATCAGAAATTCGGATTCGGGGATGTGGGAGCTCTTCCTGTTTCCATCATAGTTTCACCTAGATTCACATATCGTAAATGATGTTCCAGACTTCCCTGGCATGATGGAAAAGAAACCAGAGCTACATTCTGAGGAGGGTTGAGTTGGTTCTCCTTAATTCGTATGAAGCACAATTCCTCATTCTTGTGAACCTCAGTGGCCAAAGGTTGCACAATTGGATTCTTTGAGGTCATAAATGAGGTCTGCAGTGGAGTTTCACTCATTGCCAAGGCTGGAAAGCACTGTAGAGAACTTTTTTACTGGAGAGTCTTCAATGGTCTCTTTACGCATACACCAGATGTGACACAACAAACACCTTCAAGGGAGTGGGAAAAGTCATACCAATGAAAAACATTTAACATTTATGGCCTCATTAATGACCTCGATGATATCACTTGTGCCATTTATGGTTGCATGAGTGTTCACAAGATTGATGAATAGTACTTCATACGAATTATGGAGCTGTGTGCTAAGGAGAACCAATTCCACCATTGGAAGAATGTGGATCTGGTGTAATTGCCGGAGAAGTCTGAAACAGAATATACGTACGATATGTGAGAATCTGAAAGATATTCAACATCCCTCAACATTTTGTTCCTGATATGAACTCTGGCCATGGATGGGTCATAAAAGATGACTGGCTAGAACAACACTGGTAATGTGGTGTCACATTAGCTCATCGACATCGAAGACGACACTCTGACTTTCGAGGAATTGGATACTGATATCTCGAATATTCTTATTCGGACTGCATGTACCAGCTACCAGATATGCAGAGTCTCTTCAGTGGATAGTGCAGTGAGGCGAGAAATCACGCACAATGATAATGGCTGTCATTGAGAGCCAGTGAAAGACATATGTGACATTGTAGTAACCATCTAACATTTTGCTTATGCTACATGTATGCATAGGGAATAAATAACGAATCTGCTCATTTTCAAAGACACAAACGTTTTGGAAACTGTTAATGATATTAACGGAAACACAGGCTTAGCTTAGGTTACATTTGTTACGCAATCAGTAGGTATTGTGCTGTAATAATTATTTTTGAGAGGCTGCTAATCTACAAAATTGAGGGTATAACAATAATTCTTTTTTGCATTTCTATATATTTTTGTTGTTGTCGTTGTTGTTTTACTGATTGATAGGAGTTTAAATTACTGATTACGAGTAATACTTTGTTGTTGGGAAACATTTTTGATGCGTCAAGCCAAGTATGAAAAATTTGCTGAAAAATCACTATTTTTGAGCTTAAAATCAGATTTCATTTTCATTTCCTGAGTAGAAATCACTACATACATTGGATGGTTTGGTCCTAATATGTATTTCTTGTTCTATTGTGGTCATTTTCATACATCATTTGTCTATTTTGGTTGAAAAATGTCAATGTTATGACTATTTTTCAAATTTTAGTGCAATTTGAGATGGTGACCAATGTTCTCAGTGGGTCATAAGGTTCAGAAAAAATATTGGTTCGGAGGTTTTTTTTTTTTTTTTTTTTTTTTTTTTTTTTTGGGGGGGGGGGGGGTGCATGTGGGACTTTCGTAGCCCATGGCCTATCAGCAGTACATTCATTTGTATGTTACACATTAACAAATATAGGTAGTATAAAGAAAATGATTCAGCCTCAAAAACTTAACCACATACATGCATTTTCGACAATGCGGCTTACAATATTAACCAAAAAGTATTATGGGTGTTTTGGGTGTTTTAGGTATGAGTGTTGTCGGTGAATGGATATGCAAATGTTTTGTGTATGTGTTGGTTTTAATATACCATGTACAATTTTGAAAATGGAAATTAAAATCGGTAATGATAATAATAAAATCGATGTATATAGAATAAACAGTATTTCATGGAGAAGTCGCTACGTTGTTAGACAAGAGTGTTCTATTGATGACTCTATCCGTCTATACATAGCATATTTTAATTCAATAAAATCTTAATATATTTTCTTAATGCGGTGTTTATTTTGTATTTGTTCAGAGAACATTGCCATTTCTGGAACTGCTGAACAAAGCAGCAATCACGACAATAAGCGTTGGCTGGCATTGGAGGCTGTGGATAACTGCGTACAAACAACAATTGGATCTGGTTGTTGTTCACATACGAAGGCTGACACCTATAAAACAGCCTGGTGGCGAGTGAATCTTGGGACCTTATCACCATTAATTCTATCAAAATATATTATCGAGGTAATGTAAACACTGATTTGTTCAAAGACATTATTAATATTTCAATAGATATATGTCCTTTTTAAATCATATTATAGATATACATGTATATAATATGGGAAAAACTCATCCAATATAAGATTGATTGCGAACATTGCCCACCTTCAATATATATCGTTGACATTGCTGACTAAAAACAAGAATGTTGTGCCGATTTAGCATATGGTAAGTAAATATAATATGATATATGTAAGTCTTATACACATAATGTGCATGAGCCAATTGTTTTATATTCTATTTCGTTACGATTTCAATTTCAAATTTTTGGCCCTTCGCTCACAATGGGAATAAAACGTTATAGAAATAACAGAACTAAGACGACAATGTTGCCACTGCGCAGGTTAAATGAAGCTTTCATATCTGCTCATTCATCACTAATTTTGAAGAACGTCATTTCACACAACAGTGAATAACAATTGTTGAGGAAATACCATCTTGCTAAATGTGTAGGAAGGGCTCCATCTGATGCTGAATTCTGCACATAAAATTAGTCACAATTTTCATAAAATTGCAATCTTGATTATCTTTTCTGTCAGAAACAAACCTAAAAGAATTTCAAATAATTTCTGAACACACCTATTAAATAATTGAAACTGATGCACCTTGAATGCCCAATTAGCAGACTCAGACTATCTATGAAATGTCATTCCATTTCTTTTCTTCTTTTCTATTTATTCGTATTGCACCTCCATTGTAAAATTTTGATATCACCAAAAAGTATGTGAATGTAAATGCACATTATAGAA
>SAYR01076450.1:2154252-2179835 GCA_004382745.1 Argopecten irradians irradians
AACATGTTGAATCCAGCGATGTTTTAGTCCATAATATTAAGACGGATTTTTGAATCCGTTGAGATGAAAGAGTGTTTTTTTTATGTCATTACTGTTTTAAATATCACATGACCGTGTTTTGTTTTATGGAACTTCTGAATAAGAGGCAGACTGTCCTTGTATTCCTTTTATTTCTTTGTCTTAATATTTAGCTATTTCGAATAATTAACCTGCGCTTCTTTTTGGCGGGTTACAATGTTTTAGTGTGAAAACAACAGCGACTCAATAAAAGGCATATGTTGCATGTCAAAGAAACCAATCCGCTAGGTTCCAATAGGGAGCGCAATAACAGCTGTTTTCAAAAACAACAACTTATTGCAATATGTTATTCATTTTCCTAACAAGATATCGGTAACTTTCCATAGAATATTAACAAATAAAAGCCCTGCTTTATTTACAGTTTTGAATCAGTATTAATAAGAAATGTAACATCCCTATTTATGGGAGTATTTATAAACAATAGTTTTACAGTAACATGCGTTGAAACGGGTGCTTTCACATACAACAGTTTTTTTTAGTTTTATCAGACAATATAGTTTTATGCGAAATAATAATTGGTACGCAACGAAAACAAAATCCTAGTGTCACACTGAATTTTCTGTACAAATGAAAGACAAACGTCTTAATATTTACCTCTCAATATTGCTTAAACATATTTAACAGGTTTGTTGAGAAAGCCGTATAAAAATGTCGGGTTTTTGGCGGAATTGTCGGATTTCTCTCTTCATAGAAGTAAGTAGAAGTATGAAGAAAAATATATATCAGATTTTAGTATGAAAACATAAAAAGAATATTATTATGATAATCATTGTTAAACGCATTCTTTAGGTTTATAAGGAAGGTTTTTTCTCATACCTACACGTGGTAATACTGGGCTTGGTCTGAGCATATATCATGTCGTCAGTTGCTGTATTGTAACTGATTACTTATGGGCAAATTTGCCTCGTGACGTCACAGCATCAACAAATTAACTATTCTCTAGGTTCAATTAATACCATCTTTTCAGAACTATGCAGGATAACTTTTCAAAATACAAAATGGAAAATTAACTTGCAGTCGCGTTTTTTTCACGAATTTATTTCAAATGGCGGGATTATATAGTACCAAATTGCAATCGAACGTCGAAATATGAGGGAAAAAAAAGCCTCTTTCAATCGCGGATAAGAGGATGGGATACTTCTACGCCTGCGGGTCACAAAAATTTTGCTCGGCAAGCCTCGGGTTTTACAACATTTTGTTGACCATCGGGTATAATATCCCTATCCTAATCCTCAAATCTAATTGACAAAAAGTCTCATAATATATATAGATGGTCACCTTGCACAACAACGTCCCTCACTGGTTATTTTCTTCACATCCGCGTATCTGCATCATTTTAATGAGATGATAAGGTTGGATAAAGTTATTCGACATATCGGAATACATTGTAAAGGAATATGTTTACCACTTTTCGGCGGCACGATTCTCGCTAAAGAATGCCCGCAGCTAACTAACCTCTGGCTGATGGTGTGAGTATTGTTTTATTTCCAAAGAAATACCGAAGCTGCGATTTAATTTCAGCCTGCATGCTGCATTAAGTATATGAAAACCGGTTTTGGATATCCTATATTAGGTTACTGAAATTTTATTAAAATTCGTCATATCAAAATAATATGTACTCTATCTATGATAAATTTATAAACCTATTTGTTGTATTTAATTAGTTATATATCTTTTCTTGCCTGAAGAGATTGGAATATAATAGTCAGTCGCTTCCTGATCAAACTGTGGCTTGTCATTCAAATAAAGAAAAAAATGCGACGGGAAAGATGGCGGTAGGACAGGATGTTACAGTGTTCTTCGGTGAGAAACAACTGCATCTGAAGATAAGCGTAAGGATTACCATGTATCGATATAAAAAAATCATTATTTTTTATTGTAATCGTCGATTGTTTTTATATGCATATTTTATATTTCCATGTTTTTTTATTCATTGTCCAACCATCGAAGTAAATAAAAGATTTGTATTGAAATATATTCTAAGAACCAGCAGAACTTTATAATCTTTCTAAATTCGACATATAAATAGTATGTAAATGGAAAGATAACATTTCATCTCCCCTCAATTGATACGAAGCTGTTAGTAATTGCATAATATATGGTGAAAACATGACAAGGTCATTGTCATTTATATTGCATAAGGTACATTAGTACTTGTATAGTTAAAAAGGTTACTTTCATTCGGAATATGGTTACTTATATTAATAAACAAATATACAGTTCTAGTTACTGTAGATAAAAGAACTGTTAACACAGATATGGTGTCCTCTTCACTTTGTTCCAATCATAGTTTGGCAAGTATAGTGATTAAATGGCTGGTCTCAGTATAAATAAGCTGGTTAATGACCAACCGAGAGGTTCTGTGTGCTTCGTATTTCTTATCAGTGACAAAAACTAACCGTCTAACATAATGTTCAACTTAGAAATATTACCCTCCTAATATAATATTTTTTATTGTTTTTTGTACGCAAACATGTTTTTATACCATGAATATGATCCTGACCCTATGATCTATTGCATAGTTAGGGTTTATATAAAACGTTGGTGTAAAGTTGAGAATACTTATATGTCAGTTTGAATGTAAGCACAATGCTAACAACAGATTGACGAGTATATCTTATGTCATATTATGGATTGGGTTATGCGTAACGTGTAGATAAGACTCGCTGAGAAAAAAAACAAATATGTACCCGTATTCGACCAGTATTCGTCTTTTTATAGAACATTTAAAATACACGATACTTCCTTGTTGAGTGGATGAAGCCAAACAAATGGCGAGAGAATTACTGGTTTAAGAGGATGTGTCATTGTTATCATTCTCGCTGTATTGAGGTCCAGTGTATCTGAAAGTAAGTGTGGATATACTACATGATTATTAATATGAGGATTGTTTATCAGACCTATAAGAAGGCCTTAGATTATAGTGTTACTCTACACAAACAATTGTTAATATGTTTAATAGGAAAATTTTAAGATAAGAGAACATTGAAATGCGCATACACCAGAACAGGTGTTGGTGTTGGTGGTGGTTGGTGGTATTATACCTTTCATCTATAAGTGGTTGAATTCAACGCTTGAATACCATGACCCATATTTCATATTTCCAAGCAGTTTTGAAGATAAAAATTCGTGATTTTGATGAATTTCGCCGATTGCAATGTCACACGTTTCATTTTTTAATAAATTATACAAAATCACACTTTTGTCCCAAACTTAAAGAATAAATAATACAGTTGATTATGGTTAATTTGTCGATGAATTAAACTTGTGGTCACTGTAATGTGTGCTACGAGACTCGTAGCAAATGATATATCAGAAATTAATCTAGCTTTTCCTTAATCCCCGAAAGGCGTATGTGATAAAGATCTCTGTACGACTTTTGTGTGCATTATGCACATTACACGTCGTGTGTATACATTTTTGTGATATGTCATACTTATAGGTTACATGATACTTACCTTATGCTATATCACGTCTTGTTTTTTATTCGGATATATGATAATAGTACCTATTATGCTATACAAGACTTGTGGCTTTATGAGATTACACGATACAATACCTGATGCTATACGATACTAAGACTTGTGGCTTTACAAGGTCATATGATATTAGTACTTTATATCATACAAGACCTGTGGCTTTACAAGGTTACATGATACTAGTATTTTCTTTATATCATACAAGCTCGTGTCCTTTCTAGTTACAGATACTAGTACTTTAATATCATTCAAGACTTGTGTCTTTACAGGTTTACTATAAAATAGTACTTTATATCATACAATCCATGTGTTTATAGAGTATGCATGATGCCTTGTACTCTACACATGAGTTGTGTTTTACATTAATGGTTTCGGTTTCTAGGGCAATTAATGGAAGAAAACAGAAGGTTTGATCTTGTAGTAAACAGGTAAAATCTATTGTTGCTACAGTATATGTCAGGTTTGTAATGATATAAATAATTTTAGTCGTATACGTGTATTGATCTCAAATTAATTTACTTCCTAGTAAAAATGACAACGGTAAACTAACACTATGATATAGCATTTTAAAATGACTTTATAAGCCAGAGTAGATAAAGCATGTATCATCTATACTTATTAAGATAACCAGTACACCTTAAGTGTATATACTGTTTATTTTAAATATATTTTCAGATACCATCTATCAATCAACCGTGCAAGGCATGCATGTTTATCTATTCATTTAACCGAATAACAGATAGAAAATAAATACATAAAATATATGGAAACCAAGGAGTTATGGCAGAATAAATACACAAAGACCTAAATATGTATATATTTTACTGCGTAGTGATGACCCGGCTACAAAACCACTTCCTGATTACAATTCAGTTTGGTACGCTATTTGATGATATACTGAATAACCAAAATACACTTACAACACCACAATTGATATATTACTAAAGGTACAGAACAAAAACGGATGTATAAGAAATAAACGTTTTTGTACTTATATTGTACTTTTTACACCGACGTCGTTATGACGTTCAGGGATCATAAATAATGACCACAAAGGTATGAAAGTCGTACTGATTACTGACCCTTTGGTGTTTAAATAAAATAACGAATATCATCATGATTTTTCCTTTATGTAATGCTATTTGTTTTCCTGATTATTTCATAAAAAATACTTGATAATTCATCTAAAATACACGATTCAGATTATTTCAGTTCATTCATTTTTTCATTTATGTATGTATGTGTACGCAACTACCAAATAATATAGAATTTCAGCGAGAAACATGGATATGACAGTTGGCACTACATGTAATTTCAAATATCTATGTGAATAAACATGTCATTGTGATTTTGTAGTGCAATCAGGTAATACTTGTATATTATAAAGTGACTTTTTATCCAACATGGTACTTATAGTAATAAGTATCTATAGAAGAGGAAGTATTATGAAAATTTTTAGTAAGTAAAAGGCCTGTTGTCTTGCTACATTGTTTCGTTCCTAGTCTGTGAATGTATTAAAATCCTGGTCACGATCAGACAATCTAACCGAATTGCTTCACTAATAATCTTACCGCTTATATATGTTTCATTTATTTAGTCCTACTTCGTAGACGATGTATACATACTAGTTTTTTTAGTATAACATGATATGGTCCTGACCGTCTGATATCATTTGATCGTAAGGATTTATCTAAACACAGGTGTATATTGAGAATACATACGTTGAGTGTAAATACAATATAGCTTGTTAAAATACACAGACAATGAAATCAATGTTAAATGTAGACTGGCCAGTATATATTATGTCACATTATGAATTGTTTTGTGTGGAACGTGTAGATAAGACCCGCGAAGAAAAAAATATGCAAAAGTATTCGACAATAGAATTTCGTCTTTTTATAGAACATTTAAAATATACTTCTTGTTGATGTAAATCTGACAAATGGCGACAGGACATAATAATCTAAGAGGTTGTGTCATTGTTATCATTCTCGCTGTATTGAGGCCTAGTGTATCTGAAAGAAGTATGAATACACTATATGATTATTGAATATTTGAGGATTGTTTATAAAAGACCTATAGAAGGGCCTTAGATTATAGTATGACTTGACACAAACAATTGTTTTATATTTAATAAGGGACAATTTAAGCTAAGAGAACATTGAAATACACATACACCAGAACAGTGGTGGTGGTGGTGGTATTATATACTCTCTTCATGTATAAGTGTTGAATTCACGCTTTGAATGTCATGACCCATAGCACATTTTTACGTTTACCAAGCAGTTTTTGAGATAAAACATGGTATTGAATGAATTTCGCCTATTGCAATGTCACCGGTATTATTTTATTAGATAAATATTCAAAATTACACAATTTGTCCCCATACTTGATTAGGAATAAATATTACAGTTGTTTATGGTTAATTTGTCTGTGAATGGAATTTTGGTCACTTTTAATGTGTGCTACGAGTCTCGTAGCTAATGAAATATATCAGAAATGTATCTTGCTCTTCCTTAACCCCCCGAAATGGCGTATGTGGTTGAGTTAACGATTTTTGTTTACATTATGCAGATTACACGTCTTGTGTTTACATTTTTTTTGATATGTCATACTCTAAGGTTACATGATACTATTACCTTATGCTATACAAGTCTTGTGTTTATATTCAGGTACATAATAATAGAGCCTTATGGTACACACGATTTGTGGCTTTATAAGGTTACATGAAACTAGTACTTTACGCTGTATAAGACTTTTATTTATAATAGTGTATATGATGCCTTATACTCTACACATTAGTTTTCTTTACAGTTATTATTTCGGTTGCAAAGCAATTTATAGACGAAATAAAAAACGTTGACATTGTAGTAGACCGGTACATACTATAGTTGCTAAAGTTTATGTCAGGTTGTAATGATATAAATAGTTTATTCATACTCGTGTATTTATCTAGATTTATTTCACTTTCTAGTAAACAATGACAGCGGTTAAATCAATACCATGATGTAACAACTTTAAAGTGACTTTATCAACCTTGAAAGATATAGGATCGCATTCGTATCCAGGTAGCCATGTTAGCTTGAAAGTATAGGATATTGTGTTCCAGTAACATATATATCTGAATGTTTATCATTGGTATGATTCCTACATCTAAATATATATAAGGCATGTTAATACAACTACAAAAAGTCAACAGTTTTATTACATCACATATTTTAAATTTATATCTTTGTTTAGTTGTTGAAATACTGTTTCCGTTTGTATGACCCGTGACCACAGGATGGAAACCCTAGGAAAGCCAAAGACAATGTCTCCGTGCTTGCGTAAAAGAAGACAAATTCAACAATGTTTATTTTGCCACTTTCAGTAGTTTCTTCTTGCTGTTTTAGACTTTCAGTTTAAAAATCTCTTGGTTAAACCAGGTCTGGTGTACTTAAAAAAGCATTTATAAGTATTAGAGCAAAGTAATAGAGTAAAACTAATGTTCTGTTGATCCGAAACAATAGGCGAACGTAAGCAGCATATTCATTTGTATTTTATACATTAAGAAATACAGGTAGTATAAAGAAAAAAAGAGTCAGCCTCAAAAACTTAACCACATACATGCATTTTCGACAATGCGGCTTATAATATTAACTAAAAGGTATTATTAGGTGTTTTAGAAATGAGTGTTGTTGGTGAATGAATATGCAAGTGTTTTTGTGTATGTGTTGGTTTTATATATACCATGTACAATTTTGAAAATGAAATTTAAATTAGTAATGATAATACCAAAATCCATGTATATAGAATAAAGACAATTGCATGAAGAAGCCACTACACTGTTACGAAACACGAGTGTTATATACATGACTCACCTATCTATAAATACATGTAGTTCGAATCATCGAGGTTTGACTGTAGTATATTTTAATTCAATACAAATTTAATATTTCCATAATGCAATGATTATTTTGTATTTTACCAGGTTGTTGCCAATTTGAGAACTGCTAAACAGAGCAGCAATCACGACGATACTCGTTGGCTGGCTTCGGCGGCTGTGGATGGCTGCGTACAAACATCAATTGCATCTGGTTGTTGTGCACATACGAAGGCTGACACCTTTAAAACAGCCTGGTGGCGAGTGAATCTTGGAGCGCTTATCACCATTAATTCTATCAAAATATACTATCGAGGTAATGTAAACACTGATTAGTTCACAGCCATTATTAATATATCAATAAATACTATCCCTTTTAAAAGCATTCATAGACATGCATTATACAATGATGGAAAAACTCTTCAATATAAAAATGATTGTGAATATTTCCCACCGTCAATATATATCAGCATTGCTAACTAAAACAAGTATGTTGTGACGATAAAGCATATGGTAAGTAAGGATAATTTCACTATCCGTAAGTCTAATGCACATAATGTGCATGAACCAATAGTTTATGTTTCTATTTTGTTATTTATATAATTTCAATTTCAAATTTTGGGCCCTTTGCTCACAATGGGAATAAAACGTTATAGAAATAACAGAACTAAGACGACAATGTTGCCACTGCGCAGGTTAAATGAAGCTTTCGTATCTGCTCATTCATCACATAATTTTGAAGAACGTCATCTCACACACTGTTAATAAATTGTTGAGGAAATACCGTCTTGCTAAATGTGTAGGAAGGGCTCCATCTGATGCTGAATTCTACATAAAATTAGTCACAATTTTCATAAAATTGCAATCTTGATTATCTTTTCTGTCAGAAACAAACCTAAAAGAATTTCAAATAATTTCTGAACACACCTATTAAATAATTGAAACTGATGCACCTTGAATGCCTAATTAGCAGACTCAGACTATCTATGAAATTTCATTCCATTTCTTTTCTTCTTTTCTATTAATTCGTATTGCACCTCCATTGTAAAATTTTGATATCACCAAAAAGTATGTGAATGTAAATGCATATTATAGAATATTGATGTACAAGCATGCATTCTTTACATAAAATATAGAAACGAGTAAATGAATGCTTACGGCATTTCATTTTCATTCCAGATAATTCGCAAAAAAGATTTGCCGGGGTATCAACTGTATGTGTCCAATACGACCACTACACCACCAGATGGCGTCCTCTGTTATAAGGACACGAGTAGTACTGAGGCAGATGTACAGTTGATAGTAACACACCAGTGTCCGTCTGTAGGTCAGTATGTGACTGTATACAACTCTAGAATTACCTCACCGCAGTACGAATGGTACGACAATAACGCTGTTCTGGAATTGTGTGAGGTACAGGTGTGGGGTAAGTTCGATAATTCATAATGGTTTAATTTCATTTTATTTTACGTTTATATCAGTGTATGTATGAGGATATGTATATAGGAATGTGTGTTTGTAAATGTACATTTAGATGTACTATTGTTAAATGCAAGGTGAAATCGATTGCGCAATAATTCCTACATATAACCATGTTAATATTTTAACTCCTTAAAGGGTGTCGAATTGGAACTTTTGGTGGCGGTAACTGTGACAGTGTGTGTTCCGGTAACTGTTATGGTGGCAACTGTAACGCGACGACAGGAGCTTGTTTCTGTAAGTTATCATAATATTGAATGTAGCCAACGCTTACTCCAATCTTTTAATTGCATTTTTCTCCAACATTAGGAATATAACATTTTTTTAAAATTTTTACCCAAATCAAATATCGAACGGATTGAACCACAAATTATGATCACTATGATCGTTATGTTCTGAATTTAATCAATATTGCTTGATATAAAGGCCATTATTTAGTCTTAAGAAAACAATTTCTAAAATAATTAAAAACACACAAAAAAGTATTTTGCAGATTTGGAATTAATTGTTTTCCACTGATATGACTTGCAACTAATCATAAGAAATAAACGAATAAGCAGTAACTTATTTGGTTACTTCAATCCCTTATTTACTTCTTCTGCAATAACAGTCGTCTTAAATCGTTTGATATAACTTAAAAATAATTAAACCAAACCAACCAAATACAATGTATCTTATTGTTTCTTTGCAGATTGTTTTACCGGAAGTTATGGTGACTTCTGTAATAAAACTTGTTCTCTATCTTGCAAAAATAGCACATGCGAGAAGGACAGTGGAAACTGTTATGGTAGGTATCATCTAAAAAAATATTCATCGAAAAACTCATTTCTTAAACAGATCTGAAGAACTACGTGGTATCAGCTTTCGTGTAACCATCAATAATCTGTATTTAAAAAAAATATTGTTCTCATATTTACTAAAACTTCATTATAAGGCACTTCGCTTGAGATAAAAATCAATTTATATATGGTTGTCAGATTATTCAATCGATGCATTATTCGTTTTGCAATCCAGTTTCTATCAAATGTAATTTCAATAGACTCTGATAAAATATACAATGTCAAAAATGTATCTTTGTTATTTCAACATGATTGAAATCATGGTTTCGGATGTTGACCAACCAGTTCTGTTATTTATTTATATACCTGCTACGGAATACCAAAGTGAACCACACATCTTCAGATCGCCTGGTAGTTACAATCAGAATGGTCTTTTTATCATGATTCATTTTACATGGCATATATATAATTTTAAATTGTTTATAAGTTTATTAGTGTTATTTGAGGTTTCGTCTTAAAAAGGAAACAATTAGAATGCACTTTTACATACATAATCTGCTTCCAAAAGAGCGTTGTCTAATCCATAATGAGTTTTGAACATATATTTGTTTATTTTACAGATTGTATCGCTCAGAAACATGGCGTTCAGTGTGAACATGACTGTTCGGTAGATTGTAAAGATAGCTTGTGTGACAAAGACAGCGGGCATTGTTACGGTATGAAATGAGACACGTGATTAAACTAAGATTTAAGTGTCATCTTTTTAAATCGAGCACTTTTAGAGTAAAAAGTAGAAGATTACTTCCGTTTTACTTTCAATGTTTTCTATATATAAAAGTACATTCAATTAAATGCACGTTAAATCACCTGCTGATCCCTGGCTATTCACCAAGTTGAGATAGGGAACATCGTAAAAACTTCACTTAACTCTTTTTTCAGACATTTGTTTAAGTTAAAAATGTATTGAGCAAATTCACTTACAGTGATTACAATGTTGTTACATAGTATTTCTATTGCTGTCAAAAAAAAGGTTTGTAACATCGTATAATAGATGCTGCTTATAATGACACTATTGGTCCTAAGATGTTCTCTATAACCGTGATTTACTGTATGCATGTAGATAGCACGTTCAAGACTACCTTCTTTTCACTTTTTAATTGATACGTTTGCAACATATTTTTTTTTACTAAACTATATTAAGGATATATTCTTCTGAGGTTTTAATCCCGTTGTAGTCGCGTTTCCTCAAAGTTATGAGATTTTCAAATACAATTTATCAATAAGTGTAGCAAGTTAACAGTTGCAAATTTTGTCAAAACATTAAATTTCTATTTAAGTATATATTTTTATTTTAAGAAATGGCCTATTTGGCGGTCATTTTGAAATTGTGTGTTTTTTACCTTTGAATAGAGCCGTAGAGTCACAGTTTTACCATTTTTTGCTGAACTTGTTCTTACCTAAATCATCAGTGCGCCAGCATGTTTAGATTAATCGAGCTTATTTTTGCTTTAAATCTTTACTTGGTTCGTGGAAATTAGAATGTTGAGAATTAATGTGTGACATGATACACTTTTGTCATTTTCTTACTACATTCAATGGTGATTTGAGCACTTTTATTTTTTACTCTAAAATACTGAAAAATAACAAATATTCCAAAATAAGCCCACGGACCCCCCATGTTTTTGCCTGATTTAGAAAAAGCAACCTTTTCCTTCTTGATATGCAAAATATTAACAAAAAAATAATACCAGAACTTTAAAAGAGTTACATTTGGCAAGAATGACTGAAAACGGTGTATTTTGTATCTAAAAATTAAGGGGTAGGGGTTGCATATGTTGTTATTCTGAGAAAAAGTATTAGTCTTGATAATCATAACTAATATATTTGTAAAGAACACTACTGGAAAATAAATACTACAAGCATCCATACATATCAAATACCTCTTTAGAAAATTATGTCTTTAATCTCTTGTTTATATGGTCACAATTCCCCCAAATATCCAATATATCGTCAACTAGGTACCGGTGAGTAACAATAGCTCAAAAACGAGCACACAGACATAAGTTTTTTCTTCTTGTTTTTTTCTTTTATGGTATAAACTCATATCTTTAAAAAGTCTGTATGAGAAAAAAAAGTTAAATACAAGACAATCTTGGATTCCCAGAGGAGTACATCCTTAACTTTTAATCTGATAGATTTTTCATTTCGATATCTCGTCAGTAGTCTTTACCTGCTTTACGAGTTTAGAATACTTAATATCCACTAAACTTAATTTTGTTCAAGAGTAAAATAGTAATGTTTCTGTTTAGTTTTCGGTCTGTTTTACGTGATCAATATTGACATTTTTTTTGTTATTCAGAATGTGTTACTGGGAGGTATGGTGCTACATGTGAGTTGATCTGTGGTGACGGTTGTAAAGATGAATGTGACAAGGTAACAGGGAACTGTATAGGTGAGTACCAATGATATATCACTGTACACGCTGGTAACTCGGAGCTGATTAGTATATGTAAGAAAAGTACCATGTAACCTTTTTAGTTCTCGGTCGGTATTTATATATTAGCTCACTTGCGGTTCTCATAACATTAATTGATAACAACTATAGTGTATGGTATCCAATTAGTATTAGAAAGTGTTGACGTAAACATGTTTTGATTTGCAACCATGCAGTAAACTAAGTATGTACATTGTATATAAAACATAATGTTGCAAATATTTTTAATAGGCATACGCGTATAGTGAAGTACAAGGAAACACACAGCACATAATATTATGTTTTTATATTTCATTTTATAGATTTTTTTAAACTTTTTACTTGTTGATCTCCTATTCATTTTAAAGATTGTGTTCCGCAGAAGTACGGCATTAAATGTGAACAAAACTGTTCTGTCAGTTGTCGAGGCATGCTTTGTGAGAAGGAAAAAGGGAACTGTCACAGTAAGTAATAATCATATTTGCTTTTCCAATTAAAGTAAACGTGGGCAATCCCCATTATAAGTGTACGTTTATAAAATGGCATTGTTTAGATCAGTAACGTTTTAAATACTTTTGTGAATATTCATTAGTTGGGCACTATAACGGATACTTATTTTATGTTAATGATGTTTCAATTTGTTACCAAATAATTTATCAATCCTCATTGGAATATATCCACATTGTGTCTTAACTAATTTCTTCACACTCATTATTATTAGGAATCTTTATTTATGTTAGGGTGACCCTGATCAGTACCTGCAGCTCGTTTTCATCTGATGTATACATCTCCTTAAAGATTGGGTAAATTCCATAACGAACGGGGGAGATTTTAATCAATAATATAGCGTCCTTAAACAATGTCACATAGGATGACATCAAAGCTACCTTAGCATATATTTGTCAGTCGGTAATACTTGCTTTACAGACTGTGTTCCTCAGAAGTACGGCGCTAAATGTGAACATAACTGTTCCGCCAATTGTAAAGGCAAGCTTTGTGTGAAAGAAAACGGAACCTGCAACGGTAAGCAAATTATCATTCATCTTTATTTTCGGACATTTACTTATTTTGTCTGTCAATATTAGTATATATTTTTTGTTTCCTCAGTAAATTAAAGATTCTTGTTGAATAAATATTGCTAATATGCTTACACGTTATTTGTGCTTATCGTAATCTGAAATAGGTTTTCCAACTAGTGATTATTTTATCATGTTTATCAAACTCGAGTTTACTTAGTTAATTTTCAAATTTTAAAAATAACACGAACTTTAGCGAGAAAAAACAACAATGTTTTTAGTTTTAAATTTCATAAGGCATAAATTTATTTAATAATTTGAAATCGTGGTTATGTGTGATTATTTTCTTCATTGAATTGTGTCCCTTTAATTTCGTAACAAAAATGTCAAAAAAAACCAATCGTTTAATTTAAATAATGCTCCATGACAAAATATTTCATCAGAATGTGTTGCTGGAAAGTTTGGTGATACATGTGAACAAGATTGCCCAGAAAACTGTAAGGACATGTTGTGTGAGAAAGTATCTGGGAACTGTATTGGTGAGTTTTTTAGGAAAACTGATACTTTTTAAAATAACCGTGTATCCATATATTTTTCTGGATTTGTTTAGGGATTCTTCATATATGCATAATATATTCTTTTCGTCCATAACTTGCACGTCCAGTCATATTAAATGGTCATGAAATAAACATCGCCTGAAGACTCTTGTAAAATGACTGATTTCGAATTCGTTTAATAAATTTCATTTTACCGAGGCACTCATGCAAGCTTCTATTTCGTTTGATCAATTAAATAACGCAAGCGTAAACGCTTGGTATATCAAGTAATGTCACAGCGATTATGAAAATAATATCTAGATTGCATTCCTCAAAATTACGGCGTTAAATGTGAAGAAAACTGCTCTTCCAATTGTAAAGGTAAGATGTGTGAGAATGATTTCAGAAATTCTAACGGCTATCAAGCCTTGTAAATCTGTTTTTTAAGGTCTGTTTTTGTTATTTCACGAACAATACTTTTTGTAGATGTTTTAAGTTATCGTTGAATAATAATGCAAATATGCTTACAACCATAATATTTATTTATATATTAATCTGAGTTTTACAGGGTTTACCAGTCTAGCTCATTTAAAATACTTACTACAGACTCTTCAGTTACAAGAAATGTGTTAATATGTAACTTCCTGATAATCATTAAATTGAATATGACCACGAGACCAGTGATTGCTTTCAGAACGTTTCTCATCCCCTGGTACCAAAATCTTCAATTTTAAGAGGTCCTCCGTTCTATCGTGATCACATATATCTTATATTTCGACTTGTAGCACTTGTGAAAGGCATTTTTCAGCGTTTGTTCCTCGAACCTAAGTTATGGATAAAGTGATAATATCATTAGAACACCAAATCTTATTGGAAATATGTACTGCTATAACTTCCTTATTTCCAAATGTAATAACAAAAATTGAGGTACATTATGAAACAAAGACCATATAATATATACAACTTTCAAAACATTACTGAAGTTCACGATTAAAATTCCTAATGATAACGTGGCATTCAGCTTTTTTTCCATTATTATTATGCATAAGGAATGTAAAACAATATATTTTTGTAGTATTTTTTTACGTTTCATTTTTGTTATTGATTTTCATAACATACACAGTACAATATTACATTGGACAAAACTAAACCTTACACTACAATAGAGACACTAGACATTACAATAATTGCCTGTGTATCACACCTGAGTATATTGATATATAATGAATTTAACATACATGTTTAGAAGAGGGACAAGCAATATACATACAACATGTGCAACACAAGACCAATATGCATCTAGGTTATAATATGTATATCACAAAAACTGTCAAGCGATTTAAGATTGGTCTTCCTTTCCAAATAAGGAATGTCATCCATCCCATCGCGTAAGGAACTTAGTATATTCACTTTTTCATTTATATAGAAACTTTTCAATCCCATAGTATAGGCTTATGTAAGTTTAAGAACTTTAAAACACATTCTACAATGATATACATATTGTTTAAAAGTAGTAGCATCATCTTAATCATATTGTTTCGACGACCATGTAAGCCAAGCAGTATTCTTGTAATAATTTGTGGTTATATGTGATGCGTGGCTTCACTGAACTATGTCCCTTCAATGTTGTAGTGTATTAATACCAGGAAAATGTTTCATATACAAATAATCAATGATTAAATATTTCCCCAGAATGTCTTGCTGGAAAGTTTGGTGATCTATGTGATCAAGATTGCCCAGACAACTGTAAGGACATGTTGTGTGAGAAAATATCTGGAAACTGTGCTGGTAGGCTTTTCTAGGAAAACTACTACTTTCTAAATTGAATTACTACTTTCATTTTTAAATTAGTAAAAATCATGTTGTTTTAAAGCTTATTTCTTCATCCTCATTATTTTTTTTAGGAATTATTGTAATTACAAAAGTTGCACGACACGTTCAGTCATACCATACTGTCATCTAGTAGATATCGCTATCATCCAGTCACTTGTAAAAGATCCCCTGCTTATAATACATGCAAGTCCATAATGAGGAAATCAATCTCATAACACAAAGTTAATGTATATGAAGTACAAGGGTATTAAAGATGGCAGGACATATCAAATATTTAATTTGGCAAAAGCTTTTTAGCACTCATTGATGTATTGAAAATAATTTCAGATTGTATTCCCCAAAAGTATGGTGTTAAATGTGAACAAAACTGTTCTACCAGTTGCGAAGGCAAGCTTTGTGAGAAGGAAACCGGGAAATGCACCGGTAAGCAAAAACATTTTATTAGACCTGTTTTAATGAATAGTGCAAAATGCTAACATCTCATTTGTTTAACATAATATGAAATCTAGTGGGATTTTCAGAGTGGGTTATTTGAACAAATCAAAACTCTAAAAGGTTTAATATCATATTAATTCGATGAGCACAACACTATTTTTTTATAAGATTGTCATTTTAAAATATCGCAGGGCGCCCTTTAGCATGATTTTGTGGGATATAGATATCGTTTAAAGTGGTTAGGTAAGCAATCTTTCATTATTATATATTTCATTTTATTGATTCACTACAGAATGTGCCATGGGATTATATGGTCAAAACTGTACGATGGCATGTAGCGCCAACTGTACCGAATGTTATCGAAGCACTGGGGAATGCAAGAGTAAGTACAATGCAAACTATCCAATAAATTTTCAATAATATCATAAAAAACAGCAACCATTATATATACTTACATGTATGTAATTGTAGCGAGATTGGACTTTTGACTGAACATCGGGTATCACGTAATTCAATCGGAAGAGCATCGGAGGTGCCGGGTTCCTTACATGGTCTAGTGGCCGCTACATTATCAAATCTGGATGATCGGGTGGTGTAGTAGTTAATCCTCTCGCCTTTTACTTAGCCGTCCAGGGTTCGATCCACGACACGGACGACAAAAAGGCAAGGTGTCACCTACTTGGTCACGTGGATTTTCTCAGGGCAATCCAGTTTCCTCCTACTAACTTCCCTCGTGAGCTACCGAAATTAATTTGTATAAGATGTATAACTTTTTTCGAAATCGACGTATAAGAAATAAAATTCATATTTATATTCACATTTTATATTACAGTCATTAGTGATATAAGGGTCATGTATGAGAGCAAACTCTTTCAAACGGTATGGAGGAGTGTAGTGAAATTAGACTAGGCCGATCATCGGTGACCAGGTTACCTTAATCTCTAGAGTGTCCCGCTATTACTCTGGGGTCCTTTTTCGGCTCTTTTGTTACATCAGTAATGCAAAATGGTCTAAATTTTTCACATTAAGTACATCAAAACTTTTGTATTTGACAGAATGCAACAATAGATTGTACGGAAAGACATGTAACAAGACCTGTGGTCATTGTAGTACATGTGACATCGATTCTGGCCTCTGTGTATCGCCATGTGACACTGATTACGAGCTTCAAGGAAAATTCTGTACGAAAAGTAAACGTATGTGTTTTTGGTGTCTTTTTTCATTTTCCTATTGTTGTGTTTATGTTATTCTGTAGCAAACCTTTCGGAAATATTAAAGAACAGCATATGTTGTAAGTTTAATTTCGGTTCATAACAATTGCACCAAATATCAATCCATTACTCATAATATAAAGATAAACCTTGTGAATCCCTATCAAATCATTCGAGTTCGATACGTATGTTCAAGTTTTAGTATAAGCTATTTTATCTACAAGTCCAAGACGCTGAAACGCCCTCGGTAGATGCTGGCCCAATAGCAGGGGGTGTTGTTGCAGTTCTGGTTGTTGCTGTCGTCGCCATTGTTGTAATCATCTTTATTAGAAGGTAATCAAATGTGTGAATCCTCATTACTGTAACGAAAATATAGAAAAATTCTAATAATTACATATCTTACATATCTATAAAATTTCAATGAGCATGGTCACCTTATTAAAATGAATATGGTCCATTTTTTAATGTGATATATTTATTAAATTCTAACATAAACATTGCCAAGGCATAAGCATAACGAAACCTATTATGAGAATATAAAAGCAATCGAAGCATGTATCTCAAAATGAGAATTACTCGATGGTCGAGTGGTGATGATGTCCCGACATATCCACCTCTAGCTGAAATTTGGTAGCTCAAAAGACTTATAATGATGTCGTCTTTAGAGCTTCAATTGGTGCCTATTACTGCTACTGGAGCAAATAAATATTTGTGCATTATCTAAACATTTGTATACATTTTATCTTCCGTGTTTGTTATCATTTACCTACAAGGCAATAACACTGAACCGTATGAAATATCAAATTCACAGCGAGCCTTTTTTTTGTGCTTCACATGTAAATATGATGGTCTTTTCACAAAAAAAGTTATAGGGCAAGTCTACAAATTATGAATTTGACGTCTTATGAGTGGTAAAGTAGATATCAAGAATGGCCGTTATGATTCTTTGTGACAAAAATAATATATAATGCATGAATACGCTTGAATTAATTGGAAATCTACAACAAATTATAAGAAACTGCGGCCGAGTGATTTTCAGAGGCAGAGCTCCGCTACTACATATAGGGACCATTTCGTACCCGACCGAAAGATATACTAGGCCTAGTTCGTATATGCGTTCGAATCCACCTCTGGGTTATGAGTTCGAATATCATGTATCAATCATGCAATCCGAATTCATAATATAATATTTGTGTTGATATTAGCCATTTATTTGATGCTTAGCCTTGCATAACTGGTCTGCTGTGGTGGTTTATTTCGATATAATTCACTACATTTATGTATAATGTTTTAATATTCTTAACATTCCTTAGACGACAGACAAACGGTGGTAAACAGAAACAATATAGTGATGGTAACCAGCACAACATATACAGTGAGCCACACGATACAGACGACGAGGGATATCAGGGAGCTCAAAAAGGAAGAAACAACCCCGGTGATTCATATTTTATTCAAAACTTTCCTTTTATTATTGTTTTTTTCAAATATAAGGATAATAAACCGAAAATGCTACGACGATTCTGGGTATACTACTTTCGAAGGTATACAATGAACAGTAAAACAATTGTGCTCTCAATTCCCGGGTAAGATTTAACAATACCCAAAGAACAAATTTAGTTGTTCTTCATGATTCCATAGGTCATAAGGTTCACTAAACAGCGCTGGTTTAACGCATTAACAAATATGTAAGTCATTTACCTGCATAATATCGGTGGTTTGCCAGTATAGCTCAGACATTAAACATACTCTGTTTGGCTTAAGAAACATTAAAAGATATTGCCAAAAAAATAATAACATGATTTTCGAAACACATTTTTATTATCAATATAAACTAATCATCATGTCATTTCGAGAAGAAATAATTTCAAATGATGAACACATATGCTGCATGAAATATATATAATATTTTCAATGCTTTTGTAAAGTAAATTGCGAAGGTGTGTGTAATTACATTTACATGAAGCATTCCATCTACATTGCTTTTTTAACACAATAATATTTGGGCATACCGTTTATTGGATGTTTGTTACATAACTTTATCAACATGAAACGATTGATACTTACCAATATATAATTCATGTTATTTTATACAATTGTGTGATACATACTACAGATCCAGAAGAAACTCCTACGACCTCCTCCAATGTATATCTAAACATCGAGCAGGTCACCAGAAAGTCCGCACCTAGCGATGCTGACTACTATAACCACGGTTCTGTGGGAAGTTTCGTCTCCGGGCTCAAATCAATGGTCGAAAAGAAACTGCAAAATAAGGCCAAGGCTTTTGAGGATGAATATAAGGTACATTTGCTTAAGCAATGGAAAAAAAGGAATGCATGATTTATCAACTCTTTACAAAGTGTAAAAGAGATATATTTAAACATAAGCGATTTTTTGAACATTTTAGTAGTGTATATTCCATGCACTGAGATGAACATATTGAGCGCGTTATGTATAAGTAAAGTGTTGTACAGCCTATTATACTTATCTCTTTCTTGATGCAGTCGTTACCGTCTGGAGCTTTACATAAACATGACATTGGGAAGATGGAACAGAACAAGGCAAAGAATAGATTTAAGACCACGTTTCCCTGTAAGTACGTCTTTAGTAGGGTGATAAACATTCTTAAACTCTACGATTGTTATATAAACCGTTTTACCGCATTGTTATCATGTTTTAGTGTGTTCAGTTCAAATTATTTTAATGATGTTGGGGCTAATATACTTTTCATTACGTCTTGTTTCCGTGGCATTTGAACTGCCGACAAGGTGCTATACAGAACATTAAACATGTAAATTGACAAAACGGATAATTGCTTTTAACCAACCTTGTACTTCGATCGATCGTGTCATTTGTCAGTTGCAAAATTGACAGATGATCATACTGTTTTCAATTCTGTACTAACTGATTAAAAATAAACACCTCTGAGATGTGTCTAAAGTATAGTACCATTTCTCCATATAGAATTACCTTTTTGATATTATATTTGTTTTAATAGGAATTTTCAACATATTATATATATATATATGTATAATTTATATTGTCTAATATGAATAAATGTTTCAAAAACGTTTATATGTACAAAATAACATTATAACGGTTTATAATATTTGTACTCCGATTAAAGATAATGTAACTACACCTACAAAATAACTGAAATAAAAATACGCCTTTTCGATCATTTCGCCTATTTCTCTATAAAACTATGCTAGATAAAACGAATTTAAACAAACTAAAATTCGTAAGTAGAATTGTCTACAGTTATCAATAATGTTTTTGGTTTTGTTAATTGGTTCCGAATTCTATTTCAGATGATCATTCCCGTGTTGTTCTGAAGGCTGTTGGAAACGATTCTCACTCGGACTATATAAACGCTAACTACATAGACGTAAGTAAGATGTATTTAAGCATTTATGTCACTATTTCTAACTCCATTAGGGTACAAAAGAAATTTTGTTTGCAAATTGTGTGAATTCGCGTAGAAAGTTTGCAAGCAAAATTCATTTCAGAGTTAAAATTTAGTTTCATCAATGCTTATTATTATTCCTCATACTATTTGATTACATAAAATACGTTTAAACGTACAATTCCGCTGAATTTCCAAAGGACTGTTTTTTTCTAAATCAATACGAAACGTCAACGACTTTATTGTGAAGTCATCTGAACGTCGGGTTTTCGCGTCATTCTCAATTTGTTTCTTCATAGTATATGAAAAAAAGAATCTGTCAGTCAGAAAGTAGGATTTAGTATGAAAACAAATATAAATTAATTTAATTAATTATAATCCTTTGCTTTATCATATTAATCAAGTTTATGTCAATCTATTTCTCTTCTCATTTTACAGAGTGTTACAAAACA
This sequence comes from Argopecten irradians irradians, assembly GCA_004382745.1. NCBI lineage: Eukaryota > Metazoa > Mollusca > Bivalvia > Pectinida > Pectinidae > Argopecten > Argopecten irradians. The sequence goes on from SAYR01076450.1 coordinate 2,175,295, forward strand.
TAAAGAGTACGTTGCAACACAAGGTAAATATGATTGCAGCGAAATATTGAGAAAAAAAAATAAAAAAAAACATTTTCATAAAAACATATAAATGCTCGGGTGTATGAAAACTAATAGTATTTACCGGCACATATTTTTTGCATCTCTCATCATTATAATTTCTCAGGATCAATCGCCACATTGTTTCGTATTCTTTGTTCACATGTTGAACACATTTAGATGGAGTAACTGATTCACTTTTACTGTTAAATGGTGTATATAAGATAACAGTTAATTTAATAAAAGAAAATCTACCCTCAATTCAAAATTTGTATGCCCTAGGCCCTTATGCTATGCCATATACCTATGTATGTTATGCATCATTACCGCTCGACAATGTATATTGGGACTCATAACTTATTTACATCCATGGCGAAGAAATCGAGTATTACTCTTTATAAGCATGTGCTTGATAAAAATAATTTGCCGAAAAATTGCATTTTGAAATAACACATTATTATCATATTGATAAGGACCGCGACCTGGCACTGTTAACGATTTCTGGAGGATGATGTGGCAGCTCAACACGGGGAAAATCGTCATGTTAACAAATTTAGTCGAGGGAGGACGTGTACGTACAACTGCTTATTTTGCAATCCTATTTTATTTAGATTGCGATCATTACACATTAGAACTCATTTTTTCTAGTTATTGTATATTGAAGGTAAACATAAATATGCAAAATAAACAATTATAAAGTGAATGGAATTAATGCGCGGGAAAATACCATGTTTATGACGGTTTGTATTACTAGTCATTTTGTAATTTAAAAAAAAAGTTATTTTTAAGGAAAAATAATTCCATCCATCCCAACTCCTAATCTCAAACCATTTCCAAAAACTACTTTCCATATATTACATGGTATTGTAGTTTACAACATTTATATTGTTTCCATATATTGAACGGAAACAATTTCAGTTGAGTTCTGTTATTTTCTAGCCAAAGTGTGACAAGTACTGGCCAGATGAAGGCCAACCATTGGTCACGACACACTACAACATCATACTGGACAGGGAACGGTCGTACGCCTTCTATGTCATCAGGGACCTGAAGGTTACAGAGAAGAAGGTATTAAACTGGAATAATTATCAATCAATCAAAATAGAAACAAATAGACACTAAGAAAGATCGTCAATACTTCTATCCTCTAGAATCATGTTGGATTTGCAAAATTTGTTTATCAGCTGAAAATAGAGATTAATGAGATACATCGAATCATGTTGACGTAACATGTGTTTCAATATTTCTTTTCAAATGATACAGAACTTATACTACTAGATTATGTTCAATATGGAGACATAGGGTCATTTTTATAATAATGTGGAACTGAGTTGTTTAATATTGGAAATCATATGTCACATTTGGAATATAAATGTGTGCGTTCCTGTTTCGAAAGACAAAAGCAGTTCGACAAATACACCAGTTCCACTACACTTCGTGGCCAGACCATGGAACTCCCGACCCAACTGAACTTGTCCTTTTCCACCGCCGCGTCAAGAACTACGGGGCCACATTGAAGGGGAAAATGGTTGTCCACTGCAGGTATAAATGCAACCATGATTATCTTTCTCATAATTAGTAATCAGTGACTAAGGTCGGTTAATGTCGTGTAATAAACATGCAATATCTAAATGAAGATTATGAAATATATATCACTTAAACATAGAAGGAAAAGAAACAAATACTAACCAAACACACCACAATCTGCAACCTGTCTTATTACGCTATCATCAGACAAACCAGTGACCCATCAATTTCAATTTGTTCATTAGTTTAAGCTTTAAAACCTATTACTGGTATATAAAAACACAATTCCGTTCTCATATTATGTAATACTGTAACATGTAAACGCTCATACACTTATACTACATTGCACATTCATACACACATACACACACCCATTTTAACACGTACGGACGTGCTCACGCACACACGCACCCTCACACACACGCACGCACACACGCGCACCCTTACACGCCTTTTCATACATATACAGTCTCACACTCATTCACTCATCCATATACAACATCATGGCATATTCTCTCTAGTTTCTAATCCTTAATTAATAATTATCAATGTACATGTCTGAATGAATTGTCTACTATGAAAATCATTTAATTGGTAGGAGAGTGAAAAGGACTCTTCACTTAAATAATTATAACAGCAATGGCAAATTAAAATTACAAACTTTAAGATAGTATTTAATCTAACTATCAATATTGTAATACTCACAATTTCATAAAACATTTTCCCGGCGCTTAAATGCTAAGTGTAAATATTTGCCAAGATTATGAAGTTCTTTGACATTATTCACGGATAATAATTGAACAAGTCTAAAAACACTAGATTTACGCAAGTAGTATGGTTTAATATATTTTTCCGAATATCTGAATAAAATTGACATCTTAATATAAAATGAAACTCGTCTTCCGCTTCGTTATTGTTACAAAAAGTACATGTTCTATTTTCTCTCGGAGTGTTGATATATCTTCCGCTTTCAATTTTTAGATTATGTGATGACATTCTTATTCTAGAAATACACTTCTTATATCGTTGTTCAATAGGTTTCTTAAGATAATACTGTAGACCAAATTATCTACTAAATGCTGATATAAAAAGCCCCTAGAGGGATTACTGATATCACTTGTCAGGTCTTGAAAATATATAAGATTAAATTTATTTTCAATCATCTTGTATATTGTTTCCCATCTAAATAACTATTATAGAGGTTTCCTAAGTTTTATATTTACAATCCAATTGTCGTTGCTAGACTGTCTATTTTCGTAACATGCTTTCAGACTGCAGTTTTCAGTGTTTTTGACTTTAATCCAATATTTCAAAAAAATTGATTTTCTTTTTTTTTTTGTAATAATAATCTTCCTAGTTCACAATAAACCATATCACGACAAGTCTTTTTACCTATCCCTAAAATATTTTTGCAAAAGTTCGAGTGTACCCTCTCGACATCTTGTGCCTTGTGAAATCCCCATATTTCACTAGCATAGGCTAAAACACTAGCCACGTATGTATCAAAAACTGAGCGTAATGTCTCTGCATTGAAATCATTATTTTTCATTTTATTCATGATTCTGAAATAAGCCTTCCTTCCCTTTTCGGCTACATGCTTGTGTGTTTTATCAAATTTACCATTGAAATTAAACAGCATTCCAAGGTAATTAAATTCATTTACAATTTCGATTTCGTTATTGTTGTAAAACCATTTCTCATTTTCTCTAACATTACCACCATTTCTAACAATCATGATTTTCATTTTTTGAATATTAAGTGTAAGCTTCCATTTATCATTGTACTTCTGCAATGCATCTAACAATGATTGCAGGGCACTTGGCGATTCGGCTAACAAAACAGAATCATCCGCGTACATTTAGTAAAAATATAGTAATCAAGCGTAATTCAATTGATGGACAATTTTCATTTATAAAGTTAATTTCACAATCATTTACCGAAATCGGTGACAATATTTCGCCTTGAAAGAGTTCGATTTTATTAGGGAAATAATCTGAAACATGACCTTCGTATCTAACACAAGATTTGACATTATCATACAGCGATTTTATAATTTTTAGTTGTTTTCCTTGTATTCCCTGTTTAATTAATTTGCTCCAAAGGTGACTTCTATCAATCAAATCGAATTTTTTTTTTATAATCTGCAAAACAGCAATACAGACGATTTTTATTTTTTAAAGCTCTATTAATTAATGATTGGAAAACAAAGATTGCATCCACTATTGAACAACCATCTTTAAAACCGAACTGTGCGTCAGTAATGACGTTATTGTCTTTATCCCAATTTAAAAGTTGTATATTTAAAATAGATGTAAATAGTTTACCCATACAACTAACCAACGTGATACCTCTATAGTTACATGTTTTATTGACATCGCCATTTTTGTAAATAGGTATTATATTACCACGTGACCGCATCTCTGGGAAAAATCCAGAGTCATATATTTTTGTGAATAGGTTTGTTATATAATGAATGAGAATGTCCTACAAGTCTAAGAAAAATTCATTAAAAATACCATCTTCCCCACAGCTTTTATTCCGATTGATATTTCGAATAGCGATGTGGACTTCGTCTTCTGTAATCGGTTTATCCAATTCGTCGAAAACAGTGGATTCTACGTCTTCGCCTAAGCGACCTTGGTTAACAATGCCTTCGTTACCTCCTCCTAACATTTTAAAATGTTCCACAAAATCTTCCATATTGATATTTGACCGAGGTATTTGACTAGGCCCTTTTGAAAAATGCTTACAAAAATGTTTCTGGTAAGATTTTCTTAAAGTTTCCATCATGCTACCTTCTTGAAGTTTGTATTGCCCTTTAATTCTACATTCTAATTTCTTATATCGTTTTTTCTTATCAATAAGTGTTGAGTGATTTTCAATCGATTTACATTTATTATAATCTTTTAAAGCGTTTTTGTATTCGATGTAGTTCTTTTTACATTGATCTGAAAACCAGGGTTTGTCTTCTTTAT
>SAYR01076450.1:2179845-2215339 GCA_004382745.1 Argopecten irradians irradians
CTAAATTGTTTGCCACTTCTATATTATTTGAGATGTTGTATTGTGCCAATATTCAGATAACCGTGAAGGCATATGAGCCTCTTAAACGAATTATGCAGCTTTTAATGGTTTTTCTAAGACACAAATTAATATTTTCATAAAAGCAATAATACCATAAGAACATTAATATCGACAGCATAAGATGACATTTAAATACTAAACAAATGCGAGATTCCCTGCTAAATCTATGTTAACAGTGAAGAATAATTTTCCTGTTGTGGCTGTGCTGTTGTTTACATTCCCAATTTAAAATCAAAAGTCGTTTCGGAATGGTAGTGGGCTTGTAATCTAAAGAAAACACATTAAATTTCTTGATTTAAATATTTTAGTCGATGAATACAGAGTATACCTGCTATCGCATGCGAATGGTAGAACAGACTACATCAATGCGGTGTCCGTACCTGTAAGTATACTCGTTCATCTTTGCATACTTTTATAAAAGATGCGTGCGTTATGTTCTTATTCAATATGACGTATTATTATAATATTTATATAGAATATATATCCTATCGCACAGCGGAGATTGTATGACTAAATAACAATATTGGATACGTAGAATTTGTATATACATGTATCTGCATGTTGAAATCGCGAAGTTTGTTTGTCATTATTTATTTTAGTCGACCACAGGTAAATCAAAATAAAGACTGAAGATAATTTCAAGTTTCAAGTTTAGGTTCGGGTATATCAAGACCTAATTTTACTCTTTAATATTACTTATTTGAACAAGGTATGTAATTTATAGAAAATGATAGATACTTCAAATATGTTTTAAGTTTTTTTTTATATTTTGTAACTAGTCCTATACATCCAAGACTGGGTACATCGTCACTCAGACTCCCCTGGAGGACACCGTGGTGGATCTGTTGACGATGATAATGGACCACAACTGTCACACACTCGTCATCATTGAGCCGGACCCCATTGTAAGTGTATATCAATGTAGATGTATACAATAATGGATAGCTAAGGTGTCTCACACTTGAAATGAAAGTTGTTTATTTGGTAGTAAGAATGTTGGTTATGCTAAACAGGCATGCAAAATAAACCATTATTATCAGTATTGTTGGAATCATGCATTATACATTATATAACCAATTATGGAGCATAATAATAACCAATTTAGGTAGCGTAATAATAATCAATTAATGAGCGCAATAGTAACCAATTTAAGGGTGTTATAATAACAAATTAAATTACAAAGATATACTTCAGTTATCACTGAAATAAAAATTAACGTAAAATTCACCCATGTGTATGGTTCGATGTTACAGGACTGGTTGCCAGGAAGTGATGAAGAAATGTCCATAGGGAATTTTAGACTGGAATATAAAGGGGAGTCTTCGACGATAGCGGATGTTGACGTTTATGATGTCGCAATCGAAAACGTGGTATGTGTATTTTGAAGCCTTTACTTTGATATAAATTTGTTTGTAAACACGACAAGTAAGCCAGGTATTTCATTTTAAGTAACTATGAAAGCCAAAACTTTAATGAAACGAAAATACTTGTCATTTCTTGTAACTATTTGACACAGAGAAGGACTTCAATATCCAGATATACGCAGAAGAAGTGTAAAAATATTAACCGGTATAAAAAATGTTCCAAAAGTTTAAAAAAAAAAATAAAAAACTGGTTTATGTGCCGCTTTTAGGACAAGAGTTTTAATACTACAGTCAGAGTGTACCACATGACCGGTTGGGACAGAGACTTGTCAGTACCCAAGAATTCGTCAGTGTTGCTTCAGTTGATGGAGTTAGTTGACAGCCGACGTAAATCAGACGACACCAAAACAACAGTAGTCCTGTGTCGGTATGTCATGTTCATGCTAAAACGAGATAATTCATTACTTTATAATGACTGTGCTTTGTACCGACGACGAATATCAATGTAACTACTTCTTTGATGATTTGTCTTTGTCATTCTCTCAAGAGCCAAAGTTAAAACGAGTGCCAAGTTCTAACATTAATTTTTTCCAATTAATGAAAATATTTTCCACCACAATTGCGTTGTAGATTTCAATTTATGTTGATTTTACAGGAGGCATGCACATTTCTAATCAACTAGATGTGTACTATGATTTTATTAATATATACCATATTTGTTTGACGTCATGGCAATAAAGAATGTATTATTTCTGATTGCAAAATGTACAATACGTTACTATTATGTTACAGAGATGGTTATTCCCAGAGTGGACTGTTCTGCTGTATCAGCAATGCCAGAGACCAGATGAAGTGTGACGAAGAGGTGGATATCTATCAGATCTCACGTCAGCTGCTCGTAAGACGTCCGGAGTTCATAACCAATTTCGTAAGTATAAATGACATAAATAAAGTTTCCAAGCAAGATCGAAATACTCTTTCCCGTACGTATCAAACAATGTAAATACTAGGCATGTTTTTCATGTTTAAAAGTTGAATTAGATGTATTTTCTTAAAGCTTTTAGTGCGGTAATTCATATTGAGTAAATTCAACATTGTCTTATGCTTTACATTTCAGGATCAGTACCAATACAGTTACAACGCAATCAAGGACTATCTGGATACCACGGATATATATGTTAACTGATTTGACTTAAACACCACCAGGGGTTGATTACCTGAACAAAGCTTATGTTATTGACAACTAGTCCATAACCTCTCATTACTTAAGTGGATAAAATATAGCATGGATATAAAATAATTTTACAAGACTTGTATACTTAGCTACTACCGACGTTTTGTGCCTACCAATACAAATCATGAACACAAATATACAACTCACGGACGGTAATAGATACCTGGATAAAGGTATTGTGTACCTATACTGAATGACACTTATCTGGAAACAAACTATGTTTACGACAAAGAGTTTATCACTTCCTGTATACACGTGTTTTAAAATGTATTTTATTCACCTACATTATCTGAAAACGTTAACGTAACAGCATGCACGTATACCTGTAGCTATGTTAACGTAACAGCATGCACGTATACATGTAGCTATGTTAACGTAACAGCATGCACGTATACCTGTAGCTATGTTAACGTAACATCATACACGTATAAATATAGCTATGTTAACGTAACGGCATGCACATATACCTGTAGCTATGTTAACGTAACAGGATACACATATACATGTAGCTATGTTAACGTAACAGCATGCACATATACATGTAGCTATGTTAACGTAACAGCATGCACATATACATGTAACTATGTTGTACTCTGCGCACTTATTTAAAATCGGATTATAATACAGATCCTTATGATCAATCCGTTCGCAGAGGATCTCTGACAACATACCATTAGGTGTCACGGTCTAATGACCTTTAAACTCCCTGTACCTCGGTTCAAAAACATCTTCTCCACCTACTGAACTGAAAACAAATTTCGTCCCACGATCCATATACATGTAGATATGGAGTGCGTTTTGGTCTTGATGACTACATAAACAAAAAAGATCGTTAGCTCTTCTAAACTAATCCCATATAATACACACAAGAAATTTGAAAGTACTTTGATAAGTCAATACTTAAGGCCATCGGAATATGATCTGTGACTGAAAGTTGTTAGATTCTCTATGAAATAGACTGATAATGTTGATGTGTACTCTATTTGGATACAAAAGGGTCAAAGTGTGATCTTCCTAATACGGGAGTTTCGAGATCCCAAAACGACATGGGTAAAGTACAATTTACCGTCGATTAGTCCCACCTTCCGGTGATTATGACGTCACGAAACTCACGTTAAATGATGATGTCATAATCACCGGATGGTGGGACTAATCGACGGTAAATTGTACTTTACCCACATTGTGTTGGGATCTCGAAACCCTCGTATTGTAACTTGAAACATTGATGCATATTAAGACACACCCTGGTTAATGTGCGGGAGCTAATATATGAAAACAATACTAAATATCATATTTATGTTATCATGAAAACATGATTGCATCTCAAAATATCTATGCAAGAGACTTTCTTTCCTGTTAATGGTGTTGTTATTGTTCCTCATTATTTGATAACAAATGCATGTTTATTTGAATATCATTAAGTTTATTTTTTTGTGTCTCGAATGAGTATAACATATATATTTTATTATTTCGTGATATACATAATATTATCAGATATATCCAAAAAAATAATGTTGTCATTAACATAAAACACTAACAACATGTATAATTGTGTTTATTATCATAAGCAGCCTAATCGACATTTACAATTTTTATTTTTTATATTCTTTCTTTTTTCATCTTAAATGTTCGAAAGAAAATGTAGTTTCACATTGTTCTCAATAAACGTTTGTTTCAGATATCAAGTTGTTTTCATGATTTTGATACGAATTTGAAAGATGACAGAACCAGTGAAATCTAGATGAGTCGAAAATGAAGGGGCCACAGTAAAGAGGTTTTGCATGGAAATTCAAATATATGTCCGCATTCAAGTGCACAGTTCCCATAAAATGAATCCGTGCTATAACTGGTATTGATAAGACGTAAATATCATAAAGATCTTACCTGTGAAGTACTTCGTTAAATTACCTTCATTTCTGAAGGTGAATAAGAGCGATATTTGCTACAAACGTGTTTTTTAATAAAAATTACTACCCAATTATTTTAGACTGAGGTTGAATTCAAGGTCGCTGTTAACAGTTTGGTCCTCTAGTCTAACATAACACCTCAAACTCAGTGCACAAATATGTAATGTTGGTTGGTTAATTAAATAAGTATACATTCATAAATCAAATAGATCATTTCATATCTAACTGTAACATTTTTTGTTATATTTTGATTCATTTTTTTCTTAAGAATAACCGGTTACTCATGTTATTTAAATCAGACCACTTAATGCACAAATATAGTGATAAAAAGATAAGGTTATGTATCAGAACATCTCTTTATATAGTCGATAATTTGTAACACGACAGTGTGGTCATATTTGATATACAAAGAAGTAGTAATGCTATTGTACATAACATGTTTGATCTCGTGCCTCGGACTATGAAAGCAATTGTCTTATTGCAAATGTAATGTAACTTATCAACATCAACATGTCTCATTGGAAATAGTTAACAATTTGTTTTAAAACAATCAATCCTTTTACATAATATTTACGTATGTACGAGTTGCAAAAACAATCGGAGCAAAGAGTGAACTCGATAAGTCACTGATATATTCCCCTCGAATGCTAGTACCTAATGTAATCAGTGGCTGAAATGGTTTTAAACCAAAAAATGCCGCTAAGCTCTCAAAACCTTTTTATTCAGATCACATTCGTTCGCACTGTATAATTTCTAGTAAATGTATAACTTCGTTTAAACACAACAAGCAGAATAGCTTCTATAGATATCCAGTGTATGTGGCTATAACAACTACAGGTGGATGATTGCAGCGAATAATAACTTTTGGTTATGGAATAACACCTTGGATATTCAACGGTCAAGTGGTGAATAACTTGTAATATTCTACAATACTCTAAAAACGCAAAGAAATACATATATTTAAAAATGTTCGCGTCACTGAAAAAAATGCTACAATATGATTAGTTTCAGAGAAACAAATATAGGTGAAACTGTATGTATGATCAATTAGTAGCAGGTAAATAAGGAGTTTGACAATGCAATAGTTTTATGATGCTATAGAATAGTCTTTGAAAAATTGCATGTCAATGTCATTCAGTACTGACTACTTGTAAAAGACGATTTAAATTTTTTGGCAAGCGGGTACCTTCAATCGCAAATTGTGTTAAAATTTCTGTTTCTCCTCGAGTGTTTTCTTATTACGCTATCAACATGGGTAATTTCAATGTCCCCTATATAAATTACCTTTTATTAATGTTTGTTCATTTTATAGCATACTCCAAACGGAGAATATTTATATTGCATATATAATAACGGCATTGAAGTGTTTGACTTTTAGACCACTCAAATGAACATAATATTTATAATCCTCAAATATATTAACATTAAATTCAATTCCTTGTTGATGTTTACTTCAACTAAAAGTGGAGACGATGATTTGGAGAAGAGACGTGATTTTGCTTCTGTTGCTCATGTATCAGGGAATTCGATCACAGTAAGTACGATACATGATAAAATATCAACAAAAAACACTACATTAACGAGAATATTCATATATTGATTATAAAGGCATTATGATAAAAATGTGTTAAATCGAAAACACAACTAACTGATGATGAAGTTTTCGTTACTGAGTGGAGTGAATTATAATTGCTTTGAATCGCTTATTTGGCTTTCAATTACTAAGCGTTTACAAAAGTTATATCAATATATTTAGGTACAATTCAACATTAAAGGTATAAATTTGTAAAACTTGATGTTACTGTTATAAAATAAAATGACTGTTACGTGATATTGTGATAGAAGTTTCGTTCTAATTGTAACAGCTGTCTTTGTTTGAGATTAAACCTTGAGATCTGGTAAACTAGTTGTTTAACGCTAAACTGATCGAGTTTCATAATATCCTCCTTAGTCCCAATATATATATTACAGTTAGTAGTATCCTAGGTCACCATTTCAGAACAAAATAGTGTATATAAGGTAGAGGAAAGGTTTTAGCCTATTTATGGACACCGATGTAATTAATAATTTAGCTAATTGACTAAACTTTGACACAGTAACCAGTCGAGCTACCTGGTTACCGGGAATTAGCTCAATCATGTCCTACTTGACACATAATACCCCTATATTATTCTATTTTGTTTTATAATACTTCTAAATTCAACAAGTTGATAGTTATCATAGATATTTCATTGAATCTGAAACTATTTATCCAAAATTCATATAATAAAATATGCTTATAAAAACTAATCATAAATCGTGTCCCAGCTCCAAGAGTATGCACTATAACTGTGATTGAAAAATACATATTCTAACAGTTATCGAATTAGAAGTTACAGTTTATTTATGCTAGTGCTATATTGCAGAAAATGTTGCTTTATCAAAACCAAGTGAACAAAGTAGCGACCAGGGTAGGCCTGATCTCGTTGCCAGTAAAGTCGTGGATGGCTGCCTAGATAGGGTAATGGACAATGGCTGTTGTACACATACACAAGGCAATGTGCCAAAAACTGTCTGGTGGCGGGTCGATATGGGAGAACTGATGACCGTCAACAGTATCACAATCACCTACAGTAGTACTGGTGAGTCCATGTTTATCCGATGGTAAAAGCGAGATACCACATAACTACTAGGAATAAGTCTTCAGCACACTAACACCTTACGTAGTGTAGAGATACCACATAACTACTAGGAATAAGTCTTCAGTACACTAACACCTTACTTAGTGTAGAGATACCATTACTATCATTTTTTTATGAAATCTACGTCATTCTTGCGATTTTAACAACGGTTATTTCTGAAATCCGTGTTGAAACTAAAATATTATTGACGGAGTCAGGTCAGGGTTCGGCACTATAAAGAAACTATGTAAAATCTGTCTGAAAATAGTTTGATGGTGTCGAGCCCAGTAATAAATAGGACTAATGTTAAGTCACACATTGTTATCAGTAAGTTGCGATTACTTATAAATTAAAGGTGTTATTTTTGCAAGTTAAACAATTGCTTTGGTATATATTGGTACATATCCTTGTTTTGCTTGTTCAGTAAAGCATGTTATAGTCTAGGCAGTATGTCACTTAGCGATTTGATCGCGGTACACGGCACCAAATAATATTTCGATTTCCTCTCGATAGTTTGATCAGTGATGTAAGAAAAGTCCAGGGAAGACAATCAATGAAGTGTACAAGATTATTACTTTTTTAGTTCAATTCTTTCTGGTGGGTCTGCATTTTTAGCATAAAGCGTCGAATAATTTCTGTGGTTTTATTTATGAATTTAAAATCAAAAATCCTTCTTCATATACCAACCCGTACATTTGCTATATATTTATATTTTGATTGTAAAAACCACACAGAATGTAAATCAATTGCTCCACGAGTTGATCCTACCGAACTAAACCTGATCTTTTTCAGGTGAACGTCGGGATCGCTTCGCAGGTTATCACCTCTACGTATCCAACACCACTAGTACCCCACAGGACGGTACCCTGTGTTACGCGGACACGAGTAGTACAATAGACGAGGTCCAGCTGGTGGTGACACATCAGTGTCCAGTGGTTGGTCGATACGTCACTGTGTACAACTATAGAACAGAGCCTTTGAGACAAAGCTGGTATTACGAATTCGCTACCCTGGAACTGTGTGAAGTACAAGTGTGGGGTATGTATATATCTACTTTAGGAAAATATTTTGAATCTTTTTTTTAAAATATGGCTTCATCGTTCAAAATGTATGCATTTATCGTACAGAAGGTAACTAAGTGTCGTAAATTTTAAAGATTATTTGGAATATTTATTGACATTTTTGTAATATCCCTACCTCTGAAGAATACAAGTATTAGTAAGAATACCGAATAACACAGGGTGATTCTCTTGATATTGATAATGACTTTGATGGGTGATGAAGAACGTAACGCCAATATTGGCGTGTAGTGAAAGTGCTTAGTTATTATTAGCGGTGATTTGTGTTACGGCACACAGCAATCAGAATATCGCATTTTCTATAACAGAATATAAATATCGATTGATTGAGCCCAAGTCAATTTTAAGTAACCATGTATCACAACAATTACGTAAATTCCATTGTGCTCAGTTTTCATTAACCACCCCTCTCCCCACCCGCTCAACAACCTTAACAAACAAAAAAAAAACAAATATTTGTTAATGGGATAACATTGCATAGATTAAATGTATTAAGTCTGTGGTTCTGTGCTCGTACGTCACAAAATAGTTTCATTTACCGATGTCATGTTCTCCTGTATGACAGTGAGGAAAAATATAAAAAATAGTTGTAGTATAATTTACTATATTATGCTGTATGATTATTTTCCTAGAAGAGCGGTTTCGAGGTCAGCACACTGCGTTGATTAAGCTGATACTCTCAACAAAGGATCCATTGTATAATAATGTTTAGTTTAGTTTGTTTTCTTAATTGCTTAAATGCTAAGCTTATTTCCGCTGTTAACTGTATTGCTTACATAAAGAACATTTCCATGTGTTTCTCTGATATTTCTGTTTAACGAAATTAGTGTTATTCATATTAACAGGGTGTCCTTCAGCTTGTTATGGTGGTAAATGCAAGTCCACGACTGGTGCTTGCTTCTGTAAGTTATACATCTCTAGAATATATATAACTCGTATCACTTGTTTAAGGTAAGTCTGCTAAGACTGCCTAATATAAAAACAAAAAAACTATTACAATAGGCAGGTTTAGTGGACTTGGTACATATGAATAAAGTTGCTTCATTAATAATTATCAATGCAAACATTGTTTTCTTCCATCTAACGTAACGCTTCCCTTCATAATTCGTATTATGTATATGAAAGCATATCCAAGGACTTATCTGTGTGATTTCAAAGTGACTTTATAACTTTCAAGACACACAATGTTCTTTTGAAATATAATGTAATTATTACAATTCAACATTTCAAGTGCATTTAAGGGTATTTTAAAAGAAACACAAAGACACATGACGTACGTACGGAACGTCTACATGCATTTGTGTGTGTGTATTTCACACTATGCTACACTTGTGAGTTATTCGAAATACGTAAACTTATTTGAAATGTGTCCAGTAACGTAAAAATAAACAAAAGGAATATTGAAATATAATTGTCATTATTAACTAAATTGGATGTCGAACAATCACAGGTTTTAATTATTTGTTTCCAGCACAATATCACTTACACATAATAAAATGAATGGCGGTATCATATCAAAACACTACATACATTTCACGGGAACAATAACTGAATTTAGGTTGAAATGTGTTCATTGGTATTTAAGAGTCGACCAATCAAAATTGTGTTTAGAAGTTTGCCAATGGTATGCAATGTCATTCAATAGTTTTAATGTTGAAATATAATAGCATTAGAGTTAGATAACATTAAAAGTTAAATCGAGTTAATATTTTGACCACTCCTAACTTCTAATAAATAGATAATCTACATGTAGTCACCTTTTCATATCGACCAGTTTCTGTCGCGTGAAGAAATTGTTATGGTCGTGTGCCTATCACACATAAGGTACAGTCTGACTAACACCTCCACAGTAATGACAAAAAAAAAAAAAAAAAACAACTACGAAAATGAAAACAATGATCTAATTATTATTTTGATTTGAAATTCCATTGGTTTGAACACATGCAAATTCATATTAGACTTTGTCGTTTTTAGATTGTTTTACAGGGACATACGGGGAATTCTGTAACATGCCTTGTCCAGCAAACTGTAAAGACAATGTGTGTGAGAAAGACACCGGGACGTGTGTAGGTAAGAATCAGTAAATATTAGAAATGTATTATATATAAGTTGGCATTGTAACTAGTTATTAAATACCAAAGACTTAAATTTATCTTTGTCTCTGAAGTATCAGTCGCATTGGTAACTACTCCATGTTGAAATATTATAATATTTCACAGTGATCTTCTATAAAATGCAATTGACACAGAAAATAAATAATAAGTACTGAGTTTTATAGGCTGTAATCGTTTTGATCAATACTGTATATGCCTGTTCATAACTGCAAGATAGTACAACTATTTCTGTTATTATATGTATTTTGCAAATGAAAAAAAGTCATAATTATTTCACGACACCTTTAGTTGCAGACTGTATTCCTACTAATTATTGTCCTACATGTGAACATTTTGAAGACTTTGTAGGGGCATTGTTATGATAAGGATATTCTTCTTGCAATTTTCATTCTTGGCTTCATAAATTTATGTTTGAGAGTACATAACGGTATTCATGATTAATGCTTACAATTAAAAAACAAGTTTAAATTATATGAATATATGATAATTGATTTCATTGCTTTATTGATCTTTTTAAACAAATAACAGCAGACCAACAAGCAGCATTGCTTTGCAATATGTAACAGTTATCAAACAAGCTGTCTCGGTGTTTAAAGTCACCGTATATATAATTAATATATTATTTAAGCATTGAAGTCACTATTTTTTAATTTCATCGGGGTATGAAAGAAATTTTGTTTGCAAACTGTGTGAATCCGCGTAGCGGATTCTCACAAAAGTTTGCAAACAAAATTTATTTCATACCCCGATGAAATTAAAAAATAGTGACTTCAATACTTATAATTAATTTCCCAGGCTACTTTATAAAATGAAATACATTTACACGTACGATTCTATTGATTTTTTCCAAGGGATTAGTTTTTCCAAATCAATACGCAACGGCAATGTTTCTATTGTGACGTCATGATAACGTCGGGAATTCCGCGCCATTCTCGGATTTTTTTTTTCGTCGTGAAATGAAAAAAATGAATAGACCAATCAGAAAGCCAGTAACAAATAGAAAATTAATTATTAGGTTTTTAAATACATGCACTGTGTATTGTCTTATTGTTTTAAATGTCACTGTGTCATGTTATGTCCTGTGCATGTAAATGTGTGTGTAAGTAATTGCTATGGCGTATGAGAGGTGAGCAGATGTAGAAGTTGTGAATGCCACTTTGACCGTGCCCCTGTCCCTGTCCTGCATGTTAAACCTTGATCGTTTTCGTTTAAACGGTTGGACTGGGTAGACATTTTTTTAAAAGTCATTATTTCAAGAATAAATTTTAAATGATCTTCAAATTTTGATACGGGCCTATTAGGTCTTTGTCAAAGCTAGTCTGAAATGAATATAAAGTTACCAGGTCGTTATTAATTCAAATAAATCAGTCAAACGGTATAAACGAAAACGGCTTTAGTCCTCACCCAGACGTATATATATTGTATATGGGCCAAACACAGTACATGTACCTGTAAGCATGCGTGCTTTACAGCCAGTTTGTGTAAGGTAAGTTTGTTTAATCTATAACTATGTAGAACTTATCCATTTACCTTATGACACAATCTACATAATAATGATATACTTTAAAGTTTTCTTTTTAATTTAATGAATAACTAAGCACGTATACAATAATACTTACCAAAAAGAATTGCACGTGGTTGTCTAGGTAAGTGTTCTACATAATGTCAAAGTTATTGTTAAATTAATGTTTATTCTTGTTTGACTATATGTAACCATGAAATGAAATACAATTTATTGAATATATATTAAATTAATACCTTTTTAAAAACTTAATACTTTACCGTATAAGTTAGTGAATAGTCGTTCATATGTATGTCCCTATATATTACCAAATACCGCTATTTTTATTTCAGGGTCTCCATTTCTGAGTTATAAATCGTATCAGCTGTTTGTAGTTGTTTGCATATATTCTTCCAGGGAATTTGAATCATACTATATTTCACTCATGTGATAGAGAAAGTCTGTTTTAGAATGTATTCCTGGAAAACATGACATTAGCTGAACACTGAATTGCCCAGCCAATTGTAAGAACGGTTTGAGTGGAAAGGACAAAGGATCCGTATGGGACAGTAGCACAACATTTATGACTTGATATAATACAATATTCAGTGTAATATATTTATTTAATAACCACAATTTTACGCAATGACAATTGAAAGTTCCTTTAAGTTTAATACTTACTATCTATCAAGATATTGCTTTGGTGTTTATAACATGATATTAATTTTAATAACCATTTGGGACATAGAAACAGTTCAGTTAGTGCATATTATCAATTTATTATGGAAATGTGCAAAGAGAACGGGTGATCAGTGTCGTTTTCCAAAAAATCTAATGATTACTAAGCTACTGTAATTTATACCCATATGACGATGAGTTCATGACATGCATGGGAAAGAAGGAAAATGTCCCACGTTAAAGGGAGTGAAGCAAATATACAAGTGTCTGTATTCCTTATGAAAAGACAGGTTTGAAATTAATGTAAACAGTTTCAGGTGATACCAGGTACTTCCTGACCGTACATGTTTAGCTATACGATTAAGCAAGGTGATAGTAACTGCTTACTAATTGGTGTCTCTTCCATTCTATCAAGTGGTTATTAAATAAATAAATAATAAGTTAAAAGTGAATCACAAGTTTTAACATTAAATTATTCCAAGTATTGAAATATATCCCTGTTTTTTACAAATGTGTTGAAGATATCATTTAATGTGGATTTTAAAGAGCATGCATATTTCTTATTAATCAAATGTGTCCCTATAATCATTAGTATTACATGTATATATATTCAAAAATTGTTTTTACGTCAAGATTGTGAAGAATATATATATTCCAAGAGTGGACTGTTCTGCTGTATCAGCAATGCCAGAGACCAAATGAAAAGTGACGAAGAGGTGGATATCTATCATATCGGACTTAAGCTCCTCGTACATTGTACGACGACTGGAGTTTATAACCAATTTTGTACGTATTAAGCGTAGTGGGTTCCTACGATAACTGACCATGGAAAAAGAGACACGTTGATTCCTGTTGAAGATTCATAACTATATATATTTTCTAAAAGACTTTAGTGCGGTAATTCGTATTGAGTATATTCAACATTGCCTTATGTATTTCGTTTTAGGATCAGTAACAATATTATGTTAACTGATTTGACTTAAACACCAACGCGGGATAATCGCCTAAACGACGCTTATATAATTGCATGCTGACAACCAGTATAGAATCTCTTATTTTTTACAACCGCCTTAACTACGACCGACGCTTAGTGATTAATGCCTATCTGTACACAAACGATGTTTACCTGATGGGCAACGAACATACAACCAATGGACGTTAATGGATTGATAACTACCTGGATCGAGGTATCATTTACCTCTACTGAATGATGGTTACCTGGAAACAAAAGATGTTTACGACACACTTCCTTGATACGTGTGTTTTCCATGTGAACCATGTGACAATATTATCTCACGAATGGCAACCAGGATATGAAAATATTTATAGTACTTAAACTTATTCACAATCGGATCAAAATATAGATCCTTCTGATCAATTCGGTGGTAGAGGATCTGATAACATCCCATACGGGGTCACGTACTGATGACATTTATACTCCCTGTACTTCGGTTCAAAAGCATGTTCTCCACCTACTCAACTGAAAACGAGTTTCGTCTCAGGATCTATATCCATGTAGATATGGGGTGCGTATTGGTCTAGATGACTACATAAACGAAAAATATTGTTAGCTCTTCTAAACTTATCCCCTCCACACACAAGAAATTTGAAAGTACTTTGAGAAGTCATTCCTTCAGGCCGCCGGACTATGACCCGTATTTGACTGTTGTTAGATTATCTATGAAACAGACTGATAATGTATACTTGGATACAAAATGTTTGAAGCGTGATCTGTCTAAGTGTTACCTGAAACATTGATGCATACCTTGACACGTTCGATGTTATTTTGATCTGGTTAATGTGCGGGAGTTTATTGATGGTAACAATACTATATGTCATATTTATGTTGTAAAAACATGATTTCGTCTACAGATATACATGCAAATGACATCTGTTCATGTTAATGGTGATGTTATTGTTATTCATTATATCATAACAAATGTATGTTCATTTGATAAGCATTAACTTTATCTGTTTTGCGTTTTGAATGAGTATAACAGAAATATTTTATCATTTCGTGATATACATATTATTATTAGATATATCCAACAAATGAATGTTGTTATCATAAACAACCTGATTAACATTTAAACTTTTTCATATATACTTATTAAAGTTTTGCCTTTTTTTCATATAAAATGTTTGAAAGAAAATCTAATAAACGAAATTAATGTGTTTAAGATATCGAGTTGTTCTTATTTTCTTTTTTTATTTTAATGCGAATCTGAAAGATGACAGAACTACAGTGAAACCTAGTTGAGTCGAAGTTGAAGGGACCACCGAAAAACTTTGGAACTCATATTTGAAATTGTGCTATAACTGGTGTTAATCAGATGTAGATATCACACAGACTTTACTATTCCAGTGATTTGTTAAATTACCTTGATTTCTGAAAGTGAATGAGCAAGATTATTGCTATTAATTTTTTTTTCTTGTGATGAGAATGACTCTACACAACTTAAACTGAGGTTGAAGTCAGGGTAGCAGCGTTATCGATATTCCAGGGGTTAATATCACTGACGTTATATCCACCCCTGCACTACCTCATAGTAAACCAGAAGGCAGTTCAGGAAAAAATAACAAAACAATTACAGGAAGAGATCGACGTCCAACTCCAAAGTTACACAGTCAGCCACAGTGTAGCGTTATTCGATTCTTTTGATTTCATCAAAGGACAAAATTACATATGTCTTATGTTGTCTTCAGATTTACTATGATATAGTCTTGGAGTGGATATAACAACAGTGATAGTAACCCCTTGGGTATCGATGAGGTATTTGTGTTTTTTATTAGTAGTAGTATTAATACGTTCTTCTGTGTTAATCAAAACCAACGAATGCAGTTTTCTTTGACCGACCACAGATGCCCGGTTGTTTTCAATGATAAAATGTCAAGGCAGCTTTCTTACAATGCTCTTCTCGGTGGTAACGTAAGTTTGTTTAGGTCAACCAAACTCAGGTTCAGGTGTTTGTAAATGATGCTGGCACATGATAACTTGTATTATTTTAATGGCAACAGGTCATAGTCACTTTTACTGCAAAAAGGTGATTACTAGAATCATATATGGATCTGTCAAGTGGACAGGGATATCTCAATCTGAGTGACAGATATTGGCTTGCCGAGGGTTGTCGACCAAATTTTTTTCACTAGGGTTAAGATATCCCTGTCCACTTGACAGATCCATATTTGGTTCTTTTTCTCCCATACTTAATAGAAAAAACAATCCGTTGCTTTCCAGCTTTATACACTGTATTACAGGATCGTCGTTATGCATCAAAATCGATTACGTCATCTACAATGCACCCCGCGGTTACGCAGCTTGTATTTTTGTAATTGTTTAGAGAGAATTATTGTTTCCCCAGCAACCACGTGATATCCCTGTGATACATGGGAGAAAAGGTTTTCCAAACTCCTTCTGTGTCATTAAGACTTATCTTTCCAACTACTTTTATGATGATTTGTATTCTTCCATACGTATGCGAGATACTGTTAAAGAGTCCTTCCCTCATGTGATATATCGTGCATTTTGGCCAATCAGATTTGATAATAATAATATAGATGCCGAAATTGCTTAATTGATCCAAGAATCAACGCCATTCCGTATGCATGTACAGAAAATGTCTCTTCTGCATTAAATCACAATTCTGATAAATATCGATGTTGCGCTTAATAACGGATAACTAAATGTATAATTTGGTTAAAGTATTTGCAAATTCGTTAACACAATATGTAAGTGTTAAACGAATCATCGATGCATAATGCACTCGGTAAGTGTCTGAGGCAAACACTTCGAGTGGCAATGCCTAATGGCACCACGATGATTTCACTGGCAGTGGTTACATTATCCCAGAGAGTGACACTAGACACTGCGTAATTGCTTGTAATTCAATAGAGTAGTTTCCACTGATACTCAGGGATTGCAGCTCGTGAAAATAAATGCAAATGTGTGGTTCTAACAATAACTTCTGGTTATTGAACAACACCTTTGTCGTACGATGTAATGACGGGTAGAAGTCAGGCTCTACAATACACCAAAGACACAAGGAAATATCTATATGTAAAGATGTTCACATCACCAGTCTTGTTAAAAACTAGTTTAAACATTAATAGTTTGAGAGAAATAATTCTTGGTGAAAATATTGCAAACATGATACATGCATGACCGATCAGTATCAGGCATAATTATTGTTGATTTGAGACTTCAAATGCAATAATTTAATACTCTGGAAAGTGTTATTGATCGACAATGAATAGCAGGAACCTTAAAGAGCAAATTGTTTAAACATTTCTGTTTAATATAATATCCGGTGTTTTTTTATTACGCTATCAATATGGGTATGGGTAATGTGGCCCTACACAAATATTTTTTTATTTGCATATCATAAAACCTAACGTACAATAAATGGTGAAATTCTGCAGTGGCCTATATAATAACAGCTTGAAGTGTTTGAGTTTTAAACTGCCTAACTTGGGCATGTTATTTATAATCGCACAATAGCATTACATTCACTTCCTTTTGTAGGTTTCTGTAGACTCAACATGGCGACGGGAAATGTGATTTGGGGGAGAGGCGTGTTACTGATTCTGTTTATCGTGTATCAGGGAATTCGATCAGAACGTAAGTACTATACATTATAAAATTATAACAAAAAATACACTAGCGAGAATATCAACATATGGATTATTGCACAAGGGTATATTAAGTTTTTAACAACAACCATTTCAGTTATAAAGTTCAAAAATGTGTCTCTATACATTTGATACTTAATCATTGAATATTTATTATTAGACGATAAAGGTAATATACATGTACATTGTGTTGTCTGTCATTATTTATGTTAAAGGAAACAAATTACAAATATAATTGTGCAGTAAGCTGTAATAAGGCAATCATAATACAAAATGCGTTATACCTTATGAAAAAAAAACTTAATGATGATGATGTTCCCTTCGAATGTTACATAGTGGAGTGAATCATAATTCCTTTTACTCGCCTTTGGTCGCTTTTAATTACTTAGCGATTACAAAAGTATATTAATATATCCAGGTACAGTTCAATGAGTTTGTTTTATAGAACTTCACACCTGTATAGGTATCACAGATAAAATCCAGTAACATTAAACGTTTTTATGTGTAAAACTTTATGTCACTGTTATGACTAAAATGACTGTTACGTGACATTTGGATAGAAATTACGTTCTAATTGTAATAGAGTAGAAAACTAAATTTTAAATTTCTGTATTTGTTTGGGATCAAACCCTTGACAACTGTTTAACTAGTTTCTTAACGCTAAATCGATCGAATTCCATAGTATCCTCCTAAGCCGCAATATATATACAGTTAAAGTAATACCCTAGGCTACCATTTCAGAAAAAAAATAGTCTTTGAGTTTCCAGGGATTAACATATCCATTCATGGACGCCAATATAATTAAAATGTGCTAATTGACTAAACTTTGACACAGTCGCCAGTCGAGCAATCTCGTTACCCGGGATAGCCCAGTCCGTCCTATCCCACTTGACAAACGATAACCCTATATTAGGTTTATACTTATCCCCACTGTGAAAGGAGTTAGACCGGATTTAGAATCTGGGATATCCGAATACTAGCAGGACGTTCTTACGATATCTTCCTGGTTACCGATTATCAGTTAATACAAAATTCAAGTTTTTGACAATTCTGTCAATTCTTAATTCAACAATTTGGTAGCTATCATAGATATTTCTTTAAACCTGAAACTATTTATCCAATATTCATATTATAAAATATGCTTACAAAATTATCACAAATCGTGTCCCAGCTCCAAGGTGTATGCTAAAATCTATTTGTTTCATGTATTGCAGAAAACGTTGCCTTGTTCAAACCAAGTGAACAAAGTTCCAACCAGGGTAGGCCTGACCTTGTTGCCAGTAAAGTTGTGGATGGTTGTTTAGATAGAGAAATAAACAAGGGTTGCTGTACTTTTACAGCAGGAAATGGGCCAAAAACGGTGTGGTGGCGGGTCGATATGGAAGAACTGATGACCATCAACAGGATCACAATCACCTACACTAGTACTGGTGAGTTAATGATTGTTCATAGAATGTAAAAACGCAATTAATTCATTTTTTTCATTAAAACTGTGTTGTTCGTACCTATCTAGGATTTTAATAACGGTTATTTCTGAAGCCCGTTTTTATACGCCCCCGCTAACATATATTATACAACTAACAACTTAACTTATATTGACAAAGTAAAATCAGTAATAAATAGGACTAATCATATGTTACACATTGAAATAATTAAGTCGAAAGTGTTTGTGAAGTTAGTTCCGTAAGTTAAAACAAAACATTTTTATTGTAATGACCATACAGTAGTTTAAGCAATCACTACACACGCTGACACTCGTGAAATAACATTTTTTTAGGAGAGCGTCGAGACCGTTTAGCAGGTTATCACCTCTACGTATCCAACACCACTAGTACTCCACAGGACGGTACCCTATGCTACGTGGACACGAGTAGTACAATAGACGAGGTCAAGCTGGTGGTGACACATCAGTGTCCATTTGTTGGTCGATACGTCACAGTATACAACTATAGAACAGAACCATGGAGGCAAACATGGTATTACAAATTCGCTATCCTAGAACTTTGTGAAGTACAGGTTTGGGGTATGTATATATCTATTTATTGAAATCATTTTAAAATATGGCTTCAATAAAAACTTAATAAAAAGTCATCATTCAAAATACATGTTGTGTATATGCGTTAAATCAATGCCATTGATACTACAAAATATAACTTAATGTCTTAAACATTTGAGTACGATTGTTTGGACTTTCCACTGACATTTTTGTAAATAACCATACTGAAAAGTAAAGTGTATAATGATACCGAAACACTTAGGGCGAATCTGTTGATATTGATAATGATTTTGGCAGGTGATGAAATATCTGCGAGGGATAAATGACCCTTGCCAAAATTCGCAGGTTTATAAAGCGTTTCAATATTAGCGGGGTATGAAATGACGTGTGCCAAAATTAGCGGGCGATGAAATGACGCGTGCCAATATTTGAGAGTGATGAAAGTGAGTTATGTCACTATTAGCGGTAAAGTATATCAAAGTTCATTGAAATCAGAACATCACATTCTCCACAACATAACTTTCTGAGCAGTTTTTATTGAATGAGTCCAAAAACATTTCAGGTAACCAGGTATCACCACAATTACATTATTTCAATCGTGCTCAGCTTTCAATTACAAGATTTCGAGGTCTGCACACTGCATATTTAAATATATTCCATGCTATCAATTCATACTTTAGTTTAGATATTCGTAAACATTTCAATTTAAGACAATAATTTAATTTAATTAGTTTGTTTTCTTAATTGTTTTAATTTGATAACAAGTATTTTAAATTTCAAGTTTATTTCTCGCTGTAAACGGTATACTTTACAAAGATAAGATTGTTCCCGTGTTTCTAAGACATTTATGTTTCCATATTAACAGGATGTCCTGCTGGGAAATTCGCCGAAGATTGTGCCACCAGTTGTCCTTCGGTGTGTTATAGCGGGAACTGTAATCCCTCGACTGGTGCTTGCTTCTGTAAGTTATACATTTCTAGAATATATATAACCCTTATCACTGGTTTAAGGTTAGTCTGCATAAACTGCCTATGTTATTAGGGGTTTTTGTTTGCGTAATATATAGGCAAAATTCCTAATGATATAGGCAGATTTAGCGGACTCCATTAACACTATTTCATGCAAACATATTAAACATTGATTTCCTCCATGTAATGTAACGCTTTCATTCATAATTTGTATCATGTAAACACTGATAGCATATGCAGGGACCTATCTATGTGATTCCAAAGTAACTTTATAACTTTCAAAATGCACAATGTACTTTTGAAATACATGTTTAATGCAATTATTACAAGGAAAAAGGAAGTGTCTTTAAGAGATACAAAAAGACGCATTATACACGTACAAAATGCCTGCATTTATTTAGGTGTGTGTATTTCGCTAGTATGTTACATTCTGCATTGGACTTGATACGTTAATGTTTTATATCGATCATCAAAATTTGTGTATTAACTGTAAACAATTTATTGTTCATCTGCGATAACCATAAATACTAAAATGATATACAATGTTGTTATAATCCTGATTTAAGCTTGCATTCGTTTGAACTAATACAAATTGAGATTAGACTTTGCTGTTTTTAGATTGTTTCACAGGGACATACGGGGATTTCTGTAACCTCACTTGCCCAGGAAACTGTAAGGACAATGTCTGTGAGAAAGACACCGGGACGTGTGCAGGTAGGAATCAGCAAAATATTAGAAATATCTTATTTATACAAACTAGGGACAGTAAACCAAATGATGTAACTGTAAAAAAAAAGACATTATTTCCTTGTTAATTCATACTGTAACTAGTTATTAAATATTTAAAAACTCACTGGAGCTGCAGTTTAACGTATTAAGATTGAATCCGCCTTTTTTATATCAGAAAACAACGGCAACTTCAAATTTGTTTACCTATGATTATGTATTAAGCAAACAGAAACATAATTTCTACTAATATTTCAGATAATTGCCAAACGAATGTCATACATCTTTTTTAGATTGCATTCCTACGACGTATGGTATCAGATGTGAACTTGATTGTTCTACTAATTGTCTTGATAGGCTCTGTGATAAGGACAATGGGTATTGTTATGGTGAGAATTACTGCATTCAATTGAGCATTAATGTTACTATTTTAAACTTCATAGGGGTATGAATGAAATTTTGTTTGCAAAACTGTGTGAATCCGCTTAGCAAAAATCAGCAAACAAAATCTATTTCATTCACCTACATTTATGAAGATAAAAATAGTTACATCAATGCTTATAATTTAGTTTTGATGACAGAAAATACATTCAAGCATACGCCTCTTTTTTTCAAATGGATATTTTTTTTCTAAATCAATACGCAACGTCGACGTCTTTAGTGTGACGTCATGATTACGTCGGACTTTTGCGCCGTTCTCGATTTTTTTCTTCAAAGTATATAAAGGAAAAAAATCTGCCAATCAGAGAGATAGATTTAGTATGAAAACTAATAAAAAATAATTATTGGCAAATATCTAGCTGAAGGGGTGATACTTTTCGACAATTCTAATATGAACAGCATATTGAAAATTGACAGTACATTATCTGTAGTACTCTGTTTTATAAATCTATATGCAATCTAGGTGATAAAAATAAACACTGTTCACGAATATAAACTGGGGAACATATCTGTAAGTGTTTGTAAGGAAATATTATGTAAAAATAAATTAAAGGATGTATTGAATAGATACTGTGTCTGCAAAAGACAATCTCCTCAAAATGATATTTCTTTTTCTATGGAATTATTACGCTGTTATCTTAGCCAATCAGAAGCGTCGTTTAAAAAGGCGCCGTCATTTGTTCTGCTTGTTTCTATTATAAAAAATGAAATTTTGATACTTCAGATAAATAACCGACTAATTATACAGGGCTTTTAATTTTAGATTGCATTCCTATGAAATATGGTCCTAGATGTGAACAGAAATGTTCTACCAACTGCCTTAATAGCCTCTGTGATAAAGACAATGGGGACTGTTCAGGTGAGGCCATTTTGTCATTTTTGTCAATTTCTCATCGTTGACTTAATATCAATAATATCTTTGTAAACCCAAAGTCTATTTTAGAACTGCAAAATGTCATTCATTAAAATAATTATAATACATCAATCGCTATATTGATCGTAATCAACACAACAAGTAGCATGACTTTGTACAATGCAAAATTTATTATGAGAGAGATATTCTGTGTTTTAGCATGTGTTCCTGGAAAGCACGGTGTGATCTGTGAATTGAATTGCCCATCCAATTGTATGGACGGTTTGTGCGGAAAGGACACAGGACATTGTTTAGGCGAGTATTACTCTAAAACACTCTGTGATGGCTGGGACTGTATCATAATATAATATCTGGTGTAATAGATTAAAAGTTTGTTTCGGTACGAAATCACAACCCGAAGGTAATTCATGAACGTCTAACCTGAGGTTTGCCGAGCGTTGGACATATGAATTACCCAGAGGCCTTTGATTTCATTGACACACCCTCATAGGCAGGGAATAATTCTTTTTCCCTCGTATACAAAAGAAAAAGATGAGATAATAGCCAAAAAAAACAAGCATTTTCACCGCAACATGAACATAGTTCCGTTGACTGCACATCATTATTGATGTATTGTAAAACTTGTTCTCTGATATCATTTGAAGAAGGTTACTGAATAAAAGGACTGTTTCAAACACATTTGTAAATATTATAGTTCAATCGTTGAACCATTTATTCATTAAAGATTATAATTTTTCATCAGTAACAAAATTTACTTTTACTTTACACCATAACCACCATTGAAAAATGTGAGCTTCAAATTTTACTACTAGATAAAAAATATTATAGATAATAAATTACATCCGAAAAAAATGCATGACACTATGTCCTATATGAAATGAAGTACGGATTGCGCATGCACCGAAAGCAAAATAAATTATCTTACATTATTTTTGTGTTAATCAGACATGAATATATACACGATTAAACACCTAGTTTTGTTAAAAATGGGTACCATTTATGCTCTGTCGGCGGTAGAGCATCAATAAGTTTAATCATATTTTATTTCCAGGATGTATCCCTGGAACATATGGTGACACCTGTGAACAACAATGTCCTCTCAATTGTAACGACAGCGTGTGCGGAAAGGACACAGGATACTGTATAGGTAAACAAACAATACATCTCACATAAAAAATAAGGACCTTTTTTCGGTCAATATGGTGTTATATATCCCTTCTAGAATTTAAAATATTGACAGAGGACGTAGTAGCCTTCGTCATTATTTATTCTACGCGAGCGATATAAAACCCCACACTTCGAA
Organism: Argopecten irradians irradians; assembly: GCA_004382745.1. Classification (NCBI taxonomy): domain Eukaryota; kingdom Metazoa; phylum Mollusca; class Bivalvia; order Pectinida; family Pectinidae; genus Argopecten; species Argopecten irradians. The sequence continues at coordinate 2,203,380 of SAYR01076450.1, forward strand.
AATAAACCATCTTCAAGTTATGTCTGTTTGTTATAGAATGTATAGCTGGAAAACATGGTGATGTATGTGATCATGTCTGCCCTGGAAATTGTAAGGACAGGTTGTGTGGAAAGGACACTGGGTACTGCTTGGCTAATTTACATTCATACATATACTGTACCACAGGACAAAACCCCCTGTTAACAATCACTACATATATTTTTTGGAGGACGTATTTCTGGAAAACACGTTATTACTTGTGACCAGGAATGTCCTGGAGATTGTAAGGACATGAATGCCTTCCTTCTACGTTGTAACGGTTTGACTTTGACTATATTTGTTTCTACCTGTTTGAAGTACGGTGCAACATGACAATATAACTACTCCTCATATTGCCTTTGTGGCAATACGTGAGAAATTCAGTAGAAATTGCTATAATATTGTAGGTGAAAATATAATCCTAGTTTAAATGTTTGATTAAAAGTGGTATTACTTTTGATTGTATTGTTAATGTATGTGAAATAATATCAACTGGGCCGATGTTAATATTTTGTCCAGATTTAGGAGCGGACAAATGAATTTATAATCTCGAATAAGGAAATATTGAAGTTGACATTTATTTTATTGAAGTTTAAGTACGACAAAGCAAGTCAAAAACATATTTCGAGGTATCGTGATATTTATTTACATTTTTCGTAAATTGATTGCACATTTATCATTCTTTAAAGATGGAGGTTAAAATTTGCTAACGTGATTTGGTAAAGATTAAGGAAGAAGTGATGTTAGACAACATTTTTTGAGTGTATATATCTTATTTTTCATATCGAACGAAAAACGGAATGTTGGCTTTTACCTTGTTTTTGTGTTATTGAATGACAAATCCGAATAAAATCAAAATTTAAAAAAAGGTAAAAAAAGACTAAAAAATTGTATTATCGACATTTCCATCACATTCATAACTTGATCTTTCTTTATAACATATAAATGAAATATGTTGGGTTTTATCTAATTTTATCATCACTTAATCATCATCTTTAAATTACTTTCTAATGCAATAAATCATGAAATGTCAATCACTAAATACGTAGAAAAAACTGCACAAAGAAAAAATGTTCTTATCTGTATTAGTACACTGGTAATTGATTCGTATTGTTGAAAACATTGACAAGTCACGTGCTAATGTAATCACCTGTCGACATTGTTTTCATTTTCTCAGATTTTATTACTGGAAAGCACGACATCAAATGTAAACACAACTGTCCGGGAAATTGTAAGAATAGTTTGCGCGGAAAGGAATCCGTTAGATTAAAAGACTAATAGGATATTTCCCTACCTAGAGCGCGTGCCAACAAAATCACGACCCGCGGGATAATTCATGAACGTCCAACCCCAGGCTTGCTGAGGGTTGGACATTCAGGAAATCCCCCGAGGGTTGTGATTTTGTCGTAACACCCACATAGGTAGGGCATGATTCTTTTTCTCCCACATACAAACGAAAAGATATTATAACCAAAACATAGCATTTTCCCCGCGATATGAGCATGGTTCCATCGCCTGCATGTCAATATTGATGACGTCATCGACAATGCACGCCACGGTCACACCGCATGGTCATGACGTCACCAAATTGTCTTCAGGTTCAAAAGGTTAGCGCGTGTAATCTATCATAACTATGGGTTGACAAGAAATCGTCCACTGCTAAAACCGATGACAAATCAGTGAATTGTGGGAGAAAATATCTTCTTCCACTTTGTAATGGTTTAACTATTACTAAGAGCGCAGCTCTCTGCGCGGCCGAAGGCCGCGTAGAGCGAAGCTCTACTAACCATAACACGTGTGTGAGCATATAGATTCCAATACACTCCAGTACCCCATGGACTTTGAAATTGTGTCCCGCGGGAAAAGTCTCGCGCCTCCATGTAGGCAGCCATGTTTTAATTCTCGTTACCAGCACGACGAGATTTGAAATTTCTGTACTAGATTTAATGTGTTATCAGTATACGCTTTAAAATTACTGTAAGTAGGTTTAATTTACACATATACAAGAACAACGCAATAAATGTACTGGTCCAATATATACTGTGTATGTTCTCAAGCGCACGGCACCGTCAGCAGTGACGTCACAAAACCTGACGCCAATGATGACGGCACAGATTCGCGCGTATTTTTGATAGCATAGCATGTTGCCAAGTTTTCTCTGCATCTGATAAAAACAAGATTGAAGTATATTGAACTATTCCATTTGGATTGTTTTGAATTCGTTCTAACTATCGATAGTATTTGTATGTCTGAAATATTTCATTGTTAATCTCGTAGAAAAATATAGACAATGTAAAGTTGTAATGTTATAATCTTTTACATGTAGCTGCGCTCTTCTGAGGCTTTGCCTTAAATTCATATTATATTTGCTTTTGCAGGCTGTATCGCTGGAAAATATGGTGACATATGTGATCAGGACTGCCCTGAAAATTGTAAGAACAAGTTATGTGGAAAGGATACAGGACACTGCATAGATAATAGAAAAACGTCCCAGATGTATATAACTTACAACAAGGTTATGTCTTTCCAAAACTGTGACATATGTTTTTATTTGCAGAATGCATCGCAGGAAAACATGGGGAAATATGTGATAAGAACTGCCATGGAAATTGCAAGGACATGTTGTGTGGAAAGGACACAGGACACTGCATAGGTAATTAAAAGTTAACGTTTTGCATTATATGTATACTTTATTGATAGAGAACGTCTTCTTTCTACAATGTAATGTTTTCAATGTAAGTGTTTTTTGATAATTTATTAATGAAAAAATGGTTTTATTTTGCAGGACTGCCCTGAAAATTTAAAGGACTTCGTAAGCGACAAAAAGACATGATTTTGTTACTTTGTCCTTTTTTTGTCAATTCCATTATAATATACACGTACATGTTCATAACAAGACAGTACAAAACGTCAATAAATATATTAAAAGGAGAGAGCTCTAGATGACAAGTTGCCAAAGTTGTAATTAAGCAGCACAGTGGTATTAGATTTAAATTCAAAGAGACATCCACTATAATTATACTCATGTAATCAACACAGGAGACCTGGAAATGTCTGAGGATTTGTTTTAACTACTGCAGGAATATTTGATAATATGAACTGTACAGCATTGTGTGCTAATTTACGATCTCTAGTTATGAAAAGGCAATACTAGCTTAAATAATACAGCAAAAGTCTCATTCCAACATATCCTCAATATTGTTTTTTTTTATTAAAAACTTAAGTGATTTTAGTTTTTAGTTTAAGCGTTGTTTTAATAATAAGAAGTAAAATGAAATTATCCGTATTTTAATCACCATCACATAAGCTGAATGTTCCGAGAATTATTACCTGTTATACACATTTCATTTTGAATTTAGATGTCTGCAAATATCTGCTTAAACTTTATCACATTACCAAAACTTTTACCAAAATGACATGAAGAACATATGCAATTCTCATTTTAAAGAGAAGAGCATTGGTTTAAAATTCTTTGTTTGGATTTTGTTACTTTTGATATTAATTAGTTTTCAGACTTTTAATAGAATTGTATGCCTTGAGGTTTTGGGAGACTCGTAGATTCTTTAGAAATGTTAGCTTTGTCTCAATTGCTGCATCGAGAATAAAGTTGTGTCAACAAGGAAAGTTACTGGCAGTCCATAACGCATGACCACATTTGTAACACTTTTTAAAAGTAAACCTGTCATTTTCAGAGCGAGCATCACAACATTAGGCATATTTCTTTTTTATCTGTATTAGAAACTTGATTTGTGTAGGTTGTATTGTTGGGAGATACGGAGAATCGTGTTCCTTGACCTGCCCAGTAACATGTAAAGATTTCGAGTGCGATCAACAAACCGGACACTGTTTAGGTAAGCAGAAAACAAATCTATAAACCCTGACAATGTATAAGCAATTTTTGATTTTTCAATTGTGTGATATGAAACCAAATATAGCAGTCGCATGAACTAATCGTAAGTAGCTAATTACAGAAACATGTATGGTCGTTTTGGAAGAAAACTTTTATTGGCTCAGACTAAAAATAAAATTATATATGTTTCTTTTAGACGTATTGTTTTCCCATTAACGAACATGGTCCTTTACAAACCGAAATGAAAAAAATAATGAAAATGAAAAATGTCTGCATAATCATAATATAATTTCAGCAATGTTTATTACATCAACTGCGACAAATATGTTGTCCAGGCTATTTTCTATGACGTAAACCTGGCGTAAATGTATCGCCTGCACAGAAATCTCGATGAAGTCATCAGTTTTTGCCTAAACAAACAAATTTTACTTCCATCCATCTTTTGTCTATCACTGAAACGTAGTATCCCTAAATGATCAAAAATGAACAAAAAGCATTTATTGTGTTTAAGACTTATTTGTCCTGGTATCATTGTTCTATGTAGAATGTTATCCTGCGAAGTACGGCGTGGTGTGTGGGGCTGATTGTCCTGATTCATGCAAGGACAACATCTGTAATAAGGACAACGGCCACTGTTTTACCACGGATATAGGTAAATATTGAAAAAAAGACAACGGCCACTGTCTTACCACGGATATAGGTAAATATTAAAAAAAGACAACGAAAACTGGCTTACCACGGATATCGGTAAATATTTAAAAAAGACAACGGCAACTGTCTTACCACGGATATAGATAAATATTAAAAAAAAAAAAAAAAAAAAACCGGCCACTGTCTTACCACGGATAAAGGTAAATATTTAAAAAAAAAAAAAAAAAAAAAAAAAACAATGACTGTCCAGTATGTTACAGATGACTGTCCAGTATGTTATAAATGACTTGTCCATAAAATGTGTCCAAGTTATACAAAAGTGACTGTCCAGTATGTTCCATAATGACTGTCCAGTATGTTACAGTGACTGTCCAGTATGGTCCAGTATGTTACAAATGTTGAACTGTCCAGTATGTGTCCAGTATGTTACAAATGACTGGTCCAGTATGTTATAATCACTGTCCAGTATGTTACAAATGACTGTCCAGTATGTTCACAATGACTGGTCCGCATCGGTTACAAATGACTGTCCTGTATGTTATAAAATGACTGTCCGTATGTGTCCAAGTATGTTACAAATGACTGTCGCAGTATGTGGTCCAGTAATGTTAAAATGACTGGTCCAGTATGTTACAAAATGACTGTCCAGTATGTTACAAATGATGTCTATGTTCAATGACTGTCCAGTATGTGTCCAGTAAGTTACAAATGACTGTCCAGTATGTTATAAATGACTGTCCAGTATGTTACAGATGACTGTCCAGTATGTGTCCAGTATGTTACAAATGACTGTCCAGTATGTTAAATGACTGTCCAGTATGTTACAAATGACTGTCCAGTATGTTACAAATGACTGTCCAGTATGTTACAAATGACTGTCCAGTATGTTCCAAATGATTGTCCAGTATGTTCCAAATGACTGTCCAGTATGTTACAAATGACTGTCCTGCATGTTATGAATGACTTTCCAGTTTTTGTCCAGTATGTTACAAATGACTGTCCAGTATGTTACAAATGACTGACCAGTATGTTACTAAATGACTGTCCAGTATGTTACAAATGACTGACCAGTATGTTACAAATGACTGACCAGTATGTTACAAATGACTGTCCAGTATGTTCAAATGACTGGTCAGTATGTTACAAATGACTGTTCAGTTATGTTACAAATGACTGTCCAGTATGTTTCAAATGACTGTGCCAATATGTTACAAATGACTGTCCAGTATGTTCCAAATGACTGTCCGGTATGTTACAAATGATTGTCCTGCATGTTACAATTGACCTGACCAGTATGTTACAATGACTGTCCTTATGTACAAATGACTGTCCAGTATGTTACAAATGACTGTCAGTATGTTCCAAATGACTGTCCCAGTATGTTAGCAAATGACTGCTCCAGTATGTGTCCAGTAAGTTACAATGACTGTCCAGTATGTTATAAATGACTGTCCAGTATGTTACAGATGACTGTCCAGTATGTGTCCAGTAAGTTCATAAAATGACTGTCCAGTATGTTATAAATGACTGTCCAGTATGTTACAAATGACTGTCCAGTATTGTTACAACAATGACTGTCCAGTATGTTCCAAATGATTGTCCAGTATGTTCCAAATGACTGTCCAGTATGTTACAAATGACTGTCCTGCATGTTATGAATGACTTTCCAGTTTTTGTCCAGTATGTTTACAAATGACTGTCCGAGTATGTTTACAATGACTGACCAGTATGTTACAAATGACTGACCAGTTGTTACAAATGACTGACCAGTATGTTACAAAATACTGACCAGTATGTTACAAATCACTGTCCCAGTATGTTACAAATGACTGTCCAGTATGTTTACAAATGACTGTCCAGTATGTTACAAATGACTGTCCAGTATGTTACAATGACTGTCCAAATATGCTTACAAATGACTGTCCAGTATGGTTCCACGAATGACTGTCCGGTAGTTACAAATGATTGTCTGCATGTTACAAATGACTGACCAGTCATGTTAACATGCTGTCCTTAGTTAACAAATGACTGTCCAGTATGTTACCAAATGACTGTCCGTATGTTCCGATGAACTGACCATATGTTACAAATGATGACCAGTATGTTACAAATGACTGTCCTGTATGTTACAAATGACTGTCCAGTATTGTTACAAATGACTGTCCAGTATGTTACAAATGACGTCCTGTATGTTACAAAGCTGTCCAGTATGTTACAATATGTCCAGTATGTTCAATGTTCAAAAGACTGTCCAGTATGTTCCAAATGGACTGTCCCAGTATGTTACAATGACTGACGCAGTATGTTCCAAATGACTGTCCAGTATGTACAAATGACTGAAGCGTATGTTACAATGACTGACCAGTATGTTACACGATGACTGTCCAGTATGTGTCCAGTATGTTACAAATGACTGTCCAGTATGTTACAAATGACTCCTGTATGTTACAAATGACTGACCAGTATGTTACAAATGACTGTCCAGTATGTTCCAAATGACTGTCCTGTATGTTCCAAATGACTGTCCAGTATGTTCCAAATGACTGTCCCAGTTGTTACAAATGACGACCAGTATGTTATAAAATGAACTGTCAGTATGTTCAAATGACTGTCCAGTATGTTACAAATGACTGTCCTGTATGTGTCCAGTATGTTACAAATGACTGTCCAGTATGTTACAAATGACTGTCCAGTATGTTCCAAATGACTGTCCAGTATGTTCCAAATGACTGTCCAGTATGTTCCAAATGACTGTCCAGTATGTTAAAAGTGACTGTCCAGTATGTTACAGATGACTGTCCAGTATGTGTCCAGTATGTTACAAATGACTGTCCAGTATTGTTACAAATGACTCCTTTATGTTACAAATGACTGACCAGTATGTTACAAATGACTGTCCAGTATGTTCCAAATGACTGTCCTGTATGTTCCAAATGACTGTCCAGTATGTTCCAAATGACTGTCCAGTATGTTACAAATGACTGACCAGTATGTTATAAATGACTGTCCAGTATGTTCCAAATGACTGTCCAGTATGTTACAAATGACTGTCCTGTTGTGTCCAGTATGTTCCAAATGACTGTCCAGTATGTTACAAATGACTGTCCAGTATGTTCCAAATGACTGTCCAGTATGTTCCAAATGACTGTCCAGTATGTTCCAAATGACTGTCCAGTATGTTCCAAATGACTGTCCAGTATGTTAAAAGTGACTGTCCAGTATGTTACAAATGACTGTCCAGTATATTACAAATGACTGTCTAGTATGTTACAAATGACTGTCCAGTATGTTATAAATGACTGTCCAGTATGTTATAAATGACTGTCTGCATGTTATAAATGACTGTCCAGTATGTTACAAAATGACTGTCCAGTATGTTACAATGACTGTCCAGTATGGTTACAAATGATGTCCAGTTGTCAATGATGTCATGTAAAATGACTGTCTCAATATGTTACAAATGACTGTCCAGTATGTTACAAATGACTGTCCTGTATGTTACAAATGACTGTCCAGTATGTTACAAATGACTGTCCAATATGTTACAAATGAATGTCCAGTATGTTACAAATGACTGTCTAGTATGTTACAAATGACTGTCCAGTATGTGTCCAGTATGTTACAAATGACTGTCCAGTATGTGTCCAGTATGTTACAAATGACTGTCCAGTATGTTACAAATGACTGTCCAGTATGTTACAAATGACTGTCCAGTATGTTACAAATGACTGTCCTGTATGTTACAAATGACTGTCCAGTATGTGTCCAGTATGTTACAAATGACTGTTCAGTATGTTATAAATGACTGTCCAGTATGTTACAAATGACTGTTCAGTATGTTACAAATGATTGTCCTGCATGTTATACAAATGATGTCCAGTATGTTACAAATGATTGTCCAGTATGTTACAAATGACTGTCCTGTGTGTTACAAATGACTGTCCTGTATGTTACAAATGACTGACCAGTATGTTACAAAAGACTGTCCAGTATGTTACAAATGACTGTCCTGTATGTTACAAATGACTGTCCAGTATGTTACAAATGACTGACCAGTATGTTACAAATGACTGTCCTGTATGTTACAAATGACTGTCCTGTATGTTACAAATGACTGACCAGTATGTTACAAAAGACTGTCCAGTATGTTACAAATGACTGTCCAGTATGTTACAAATGACTGTCCTGCATGTTATAAATGACTGTCCTGTATGTTACAAATGACTGTCCGCAGTTGTTACAAATGATGTCCAGTATGTTATCAAATGACTGTCCAGTATGTACAAATGACTGTCCAGTATGTTAAAAATGACTCTTTATGTTACAAATGACTGACCAGTATGTTCAAATGACTGTCAGTATGTTCAAATGACTGTCCTGTATGTTCCAAATGACTTGTCCAGTATGTTCGAATGACTGTCCAGTATGTTACAAATGACTGACCAGTATGTTATAAATGACTGTCCAGTATGTTCCAAATGACTGTCCAGTATGTTACAAATGACTGTCCTGTATGTGTCCAGTATGTTCCAAATGACTGTCCAGTATGTTACAAATGACTGTCCAGTATGTTCCAAATGACTGTCCAGTATGTTCCAAATGACTGTCCAGTATGTTCCAAATGACTGTCCAGTATGTTCCAAATGACTGTCCAGTATGTTAAAAGTGACTGTCCAGTATGTTACAAATGACTGTCCAGTATATTACAAATGACTGTCTAGTATGTTACAAATGACTGTCCAGTATGTTATAAATGACTGTCCAGTATGTTATAAATGACTGTCCTGCATGTTATAAATGACTGTCCAGTATGTTACAAATGACTGTCCAGTATGTTACAAATGACTGTCCAGTATGTTACAAATGACTGTCCAGTATGTTACAAATGACTGTCCTGCATGTTATAAATGACTGTCCAATATGTTACAAATGACTGTCCAGTATGTTACAAATGACTGTCCTGTATGTTACAAATGACTGTCCAGTATGTTACAAATGACTGTCCAATATGTTACAAATGAATGTCCAGTATGTTACAAATGACTGTCTAGTATGTTACAAATGACTGTCCAGTATGTGCCAGTATGTTACAAATGACTGTCCAGTATGTGTCCAGTATGTTACAAATGACTGTCCAGTATGTTACAAATGACTGTCCAGTATGTTACAAATGACTGTCCAGTATGTTACAAATGACTTGTCCAGTATGTTTACAAATGACTGTCGCAGTTATGTGTCCCAGTATGTTTACAAAATGACTGTTCAGTATGTTAATAATGACTGTCCAGTTATGTCAAATGACTGTTCCAGTTATGTTACAAATGATGTCCTGCATGTTATAAATGACGTCAGTTGTTACAAATGACTGTCCAGTAATGTTACAAATGAGACTGGTCCTGTATGTACAAATGACTGTCCTGTAATGTTACTAAATGATGACCCAGTATGTTACAAAAGACTGTCCAGTATGTTACAAATGACTGTCCTGTATGTTTACAAATGACTGTCCAGTATGTTACAAAACAGACCAGTATGTTACAAATGACTGTCCTGTATGTTACAAATGACTGTCTGTATGTTACAAATTGACTGACCAGTATGTTACAAAAGACTGTCCCAGTATGTTACAAATGACTGTCCAGTATGTTACAAATGATGTCCTGCCATGTTAATAAATGACTGTCCTGTATGTTACAAATGATTCAGTATGTTTACAAATGACTGTCCAGTATGTTACAATGACTGTCCAGTATGTTACAAATGACTGTCCAGTATGTTCAGTATGTTACAATGACTGGTCCATATGTTACAAATGACTGCCAGTATGTTATAAATGACTGTCCAGTATGGTTATAAATAAACTGTCCAGTATGTTACAAATGACTGTCCAGTATGTTTACAGAATGACTGTCCAGTATGTTACATAATGACTGTCCAGTATGTTATAAATGACTGTCCAGTATGTTTACAAAATGACTGTCCAGTATGTTACAAATGACTGTCCAGTAATGTTACAAATGACTGTCCAGTATGTTCCAAATGATGTCAGTATGTTCCAATGACTGTCCAGTATGTTCACAGAATGACTGTCCTGCATGTTATGAATGAATTTCGGTTTCCAGTATGTTTCAAATGATGTCCAGTAATGTTACAAATGACTGTCCAGTTATGTTATAAATGACTGGTCTGTCCGTATGTTACAAATGACTGTCCTGCATGTTATAAATGACTGCCCAGTATGTTACAAATGACTGTCCAGTATGTTACAAATGACTGTCCTGTATGTTACAAATGACTGTCCTGCATGTTATAAATGACTGTCCAGTATGTTACAAATGAACTGTTCCTGTATGTTACAAATGACTGTCCAGTATGTTACAAATGACTGACCAGTATGTTACAAATGACTGTCCAGTATGTTACAAATGACTGTCCTGTATGTTAATAATGACTTGTCCTGTATGTTACAAAATGACTGGTCCAGTATGTTACAAAATGACTGTCCTGTATGTTACAAATGACTGTCCAGTATGTTACAAATGACTGGTTCCAGTATGTTATAAATGACTGTCCAGTAATGTTACAATAACTGTGGCCTGTATGTTACAAATGACTGTCCAGTATGTTACAAATGACTGTCCAGTATGTTACAAATGACTGACCTGTTGTTATAAATGATTGTCCTGTATGTTACAAATGACTGTCCAATATGTACAAATGCTGTCTGTATGTTACAAATGACTGTCCAGTATGTTACAAATGACTGTCTGTATGTGTCCAGTATGTTACAATTGATGTCCTGTTAATGTTATCAAATGACTGTCCAGTATGTTACAAATGACTGTCCTGTATGTTACAAATGACTGTCCAGTATGTTACAAATGTTTGTCTAGTATGTTACACTTGACTGTCCAGTATGTTATAAATGACTGTCCTGTATGTTACAAATAACTGTCCAGTATGTTACAAATGACTGTCCAGTATGTTACAAATGACTGTCCTGTATGTTACAAATGACTGTCCAATATGTTACAAATGACTGTCCTGTATGTTACAAATGACTGTCCAGTATGTTACAAAAGACTGTCCAGTATGTTACAGATGACTGTCCAGTAGGTGTCCAGTATGTTACAAATGACTGTCAAGTATGTTACAAATGACTGTCCTGTATGTTACAAATGACTGTCCAGTATGTTACAAATGATGTCAGTATGTTACAAATGACTGTCCAGTATGTTACAAATGACTGTCCAATATGTTACAAATGACTGTCCAGTATGTTACAAATGACTGTCTAGTATGTTACAAATGACTGTCTAGTATGTTACAAAATGGCTCCAGGTATGTGTCCAGTATGTTACAATGACTGTCCAGTATGTTATAAATGATGTCCAGTATGTTACAAATGACTGTCCAAGTAATGTGTTATAAAATGATTGTC